>LD361418.1:55952-66065 GCA_001465055.1 Ptychodera flava | reverse complement strand
CCGGCAAACAATGCTTACAATGAAAATCTGAAGATAAGGGTACATTTTGCAAACGTCCTTATTGATAAGATTTAATATTTCGTTTTGTTACTGACCGAAACTTGAAGGTTAGCGTACTCTCAATGCAAAATTCACGTTTGACTACTTTCTATAACCTGGCATAGTATCAGATCTCATGTCACAATCTACAGTCAGTTCAGTCAAGAGTTTGATCGCGTATTTTTATGTGCAAGCAACAGCATCGTTCATAAAGTGGAAAGGTACCAAGAAATAGATAGACAGGAATTTCATGTCTGATTTATTTCGGTAATTATAAAACAATGGGTGACACATAATTCGGTAATATATCTTGAGGTCAAAAGATTGGACAATGGCACATCTTGGACATGCTTTAAACTCACACAGTGAACATTATGGCTGCAGTAGTCTCTATATCTGGAACAGGCAACTTCATGTAAATACTTTTTGATCGTTTATCAATCGCTTAAAAAGAAAATATTTAATTTAGATTTTGCGGTCGAATCTTTACATTTCCATATTTCGTGTTATTAGTCAAGGTCCACTGAGGCCATACCGTCGACTAGGCTTGATCATATGATTTAATATTTATGGAGACAGCTGACCCTTTTTCGCAGAAAAGTTCAAAATTATTAGTTGAAATTTCCTTAAACAGGCCGTCATTTCACCACTCACAGGTTGCAAATCAAAGTTACACATGTGAAGGTATATGTTTGGTGGTAATCAGTTCACACTGCTGAGAAAAAACAAAGGTTATGGTTAAAAAAATGCGGTCCTTCTATTGTGTCAAAAGCACACCCGCAATACCATTTCAAAGTTAACGACAAATAAACCGCGATAATTCCGAGTTTGTTATTTAGTTGGACACGATAAAAATTTGTGCAAAGATATGTGATGAGAGGGTATATAGCCTACATGAAGATAGACGTATGATTATGAACTTCTCGCTTTTACCGCCATGGAACGACGATTGTTTGCCGGTTCAAATCACGATAAAAGATTGTCAATGACATGAACGCTATCACACTTGCAGTACAGTTCTTATGTTTATAAGTCACACTACTTTGAAAATTTATGGTTGATTTTTTCGTGAGATGAGAATACACTTAGCCTATAAAGAAAATTCACCATGCTAATGTTTGACAAAGAAACGTTACAAAATCAATGGCGTCATCAGGTTAGCAAGTAGGCTGTTAATCGCACACTACATGCTTTACTGCTAAACGGAAATAACGCAGCAGTTTCTTGTCCATGATTCTTCTCCTATCGTCTATTGTATCACATAATCGTATTTGAGAGTGCGTGAAATTTTGCCCTTGGATTTTCACAGTAGGAGGGATGGACAACGAATACAATCCGCGGGGAGGGGGCAATACTAGATATTTTCATATTGGGGTGTGCCGCTCAGTATAGCATATCTACCCATGTATATTCCAAAAATATGACCCATGGTTGGGGATTTCTTTGAGAAATTTTGGGAATTTTCATCTTTATTTAGTTACATGTGAAGGTTTTGCTAAAGTATGGGGCGTTTGCTTTATTATCGACCAATATTTAGTTTTTTAAATGAAAAATCGACCCACGTTTAGGGATTTTTTGTGACAATGTGACCCAGTTGTGACAGCACACACCCGTTCACGTTTCCTGTGGGAGTATCCCTCTCAGGAATTCAATATTATCATAAGGTATTATTTGTCCCAATATGCAAATTACCTCAGACAGAAATTTGTGGGGGCGAGAGGCAGTGTACTCCTCGATACGGCGACGCTGGTAATAAACTCTGATGACTTTTTCCAATGACTTTGCTGAAATAAATTTGCCTCCGAAAATTTAGCCGATAAGAACTAATGAAATGTTTCGGCGGGCGGGTTAAATGAATGAATGATCACACAAAAAGAATTGGCATACTTCGCTATACAACAAAAAGATAGAAGGTAAAATGGAAATTCGATCGACAGTTGCAGCCTCACACACGAGGCACATTATCATTCGTTTCAAAATATAGAGTCGTGACAGCACTAGTTGGTGACCCGAATCAAAAATAAACATGCCAGGGGTAAAACAAATAATTACAGGGTTAAAACATTGCACACGAACTATTTTCAAGTGTTTGTAATAATTGATGAGCGGTACTTTAGCTAACGATTATTTGCTTTAAGAATGTGTCGTTTGTTTCTTTTATTATACTATCTAATGCATTGTTGTGAATTATTGATATGGTCAAACAAACAGGCAGACACTTTTTCGCTGAAGTATTTGATGACCAGGTCTTAAAGGTTTTAATAATGCCTTTCTTGGAAGGTTGGCCCGTTAAGTTAATTAGTAGACAGTAATTAGTTTGAATTTAAAGAGAACATTTGATGCGCTCTGCAACATGTATGTTTGTTTTGTACTGAAGAGTACTGTTCTGTGTACGATTACAGTAAAATTAAAAAAAAAAAACAGTTTCACTTCCACTTCAGAAAGAAAACAGGTGTGATATTCTTCCAATTTTAATCGGATAAAATGCTTTGCTTGAATTTCATTTAACCTTTTGTACCCGTTCGCATATTTGTTCAAACAGTCCAATAATATATATTAGTTCAAACAGTCTAATATTGTTACTTCTGAAGGATTATCATGTGAAATTATTAGCCTCCTCGGTTGTCGTTTAGCTTACTCTTCATCAAACTTTCTCAGATAAATGCGAGATATCATTGTAAAACACATTTGCGTTTCGCTGTACTTTTCCGAAAAGGGATAGTTTGTTCCCCATTCTACAAACTAGACACATGTGAATTAAGTAGTTTTGAGGAGAAAAAAAATTAGTTTTAAATTTGCAGAATCCTAAAACAATTAATGTTGTGTTCCAAATGGTCTTTGTTTCGATCGATGAAATTCATAAGCAATGCGGCATTTTACAATAGTTGAAGATCTCGTTTGAAGTTTTTGCAGAAAAAAATGTGTGAGAATATCCAATTGTATCTGTATCCATGGAAACCGAACAGCTTCGCATCATGTCGATTGTTCCTTGTACTAACAGCCTGCCAGCAAAGCCAAATGTTAAATTAAATACTATCATGCGGCAATTCACCAATCAGAATGCTCAACTGAGCAATCTTTTTCTATTCATGAGACCCTTCGTGGCGATCATAAAGCGAATCGCAATAGTGGGGAGGCATTAAAGCAAGAGTAAATTTTGTGGGGTTGAAAATTGAACTGAGTTTATGAAATACCATATATATAACGCAAGAAAGTGGCGTATTATACGTAATAGAACTCCATTGTAAGGACGTGGCTTTTAATGCAAAGGCCTATATTTGTTATAAAAAAGAGCTAGGGCTTTATTATAAATTATATCATACCAGTATATTGATGGCGCAAATACAGTGATCTGATTGGTCGAGACGCGAAAAGAATCGTGGTATATTAGCGATATACCACGGCTGGCATACGCGCGAGCTCTCAGCTTGAGCAAAAGACCGTTTTTGACGTTCCACACCAGAATTTCAATATACCGTTATGCTATAATAGCAATAAATCACACCCACTCGATTTTGACCAGTTCACGACATATAAACACTCGCTATCGCTCGTGCATATATGTCGTGAACTGCTCAAAATCTCGTAGTATACCGTCGCTGGTTGTGCTTTATTGCTTAAATAAATTATTCAAATGAACTTAGATATTTACAGTTGAGTCAAAGAGTTTAATTTCAAAATTCACTTGCTTCCTTTTATGACCCGCAGTTGCAGCCCAGACCTTCAGCGTGAATTCACCAGCTTGTGACGAAGGCCGAGCCATTTTCGTCTAAGAATTTCAAATCAAAATGCCCACGCAAACTGCTAAAGTGCATTTTGGTATGTACTTCTCTCCGTCACGCTTACGGACTTCAACAAAGAAATACTGAGGCCAAAAATTTAATTCGGTTGCACTTACCTAACTGAAGTCAAAGGGAACTTTGTGACATTGCGAAACCGAGACAACTTGGGAATTTCTGTTTTCAGCTTAGTCTTTCTAAACCTGAGTAGCCCATTTTGTGTTCGATTGTGTAGTTTTTGTTTCTCTCATAAAAATGTCTTTAGATTGCAATCACTTGAAATCCCACAAGCGTATTACCCTCTTTGTGAACGGAATTTGAAGTGCTATCAATACAAAAGAAATTGAGGCAACTTAACTCATCGAATCTACCATTGTTAGTGCTTCGATAAACCTTTAGCAGCCCAATGGTTAAGCATGGGAAATATGTATGTCCAAAACACCTACTTACTGATAAAATTTTGACATGATACCTGTGGGGTTATGAGGTATCATCAAGTTGGTCTTGTCGCAAGCAGTCAAAATAAATATTTGAAAGACCAAAAAATATGCTAATTACATGCAGATTCTATGCAAATTATCCAATATGGCCGCCATAAAAACCCAATTTTTGAGAAAAATACCATTATTTCACTATTATCCGAATCAATTCTTCATCAAATTTGCTTGGTGATGAAATATGTGCACTTCAATGGATTACAAGAAAAAAATTCCATTAGAAAATAGTGAAAAATGAAAAAGTTACAGTTGATTTAACAAGTCACGTGATAACCTGTATGCATACAACTGCTAGGCAATGCAGGTCAACTGAAGAACGATTTTGATTGGTCATAATTTATGTCATGTTCCATGGTGTTCTTTTTGAATTTTTATCATATAGCTCTGAACAAATACCAATATTCTTACCAATAATTATTCTCATTTTGATTATTTATATGCAAATGATATGTAAATCTTCCTTGTATATGCAAGATATGAGGACCAACATAATATATCCCAGGGACGGGGGAGACCGTACAGGGTTTCGGTTTTCATGAAAGCAAACTTTCAAAATGGGCACTTGTCAAACTCAAACAGGTAAATAAAGACTACATACTTGTTATGTGCTGATATTTTTCCATATCTACTATGACCTCTAGGTGATCCTACATCCCGGTATTATTTGTTGGTTTGCATCATTCAATATTCAGAAATTCTCATTTCAGTAGTGGAGAAAAATGAATCGTTTTGCTTCTAGCATGAGAGACTACACATGTAGAAATGTCCAGCTTGGCTGGTGTAGTTTCAAATTGGCTGGTGTAGTTCAAATCAGTAGACTCAAACCACCAACAATATCAGGATGTAAGGTCACAATGGGATCACATGTGTTACCTACAATGACTGAAGACTTCAAAAATCCCCGGCCCAAGCATGTCAACTAACAATCTTGCAAACATATCAATACACACAGTCACTATATGTATGAGTGAAACCAAACCTTTTTTTTTCATCATACAAGTATAATGTGTGTACATCACACTTGAATGAATTCTGAATAAAGCTTTACAACACTTCCTTGTAATTCTTCCCTTAGGATATGATAGTCTCTAACTAAAAATTGCAAGCGACAAACATAGCCGTGACAACACATTGGAATTTATTTTTCCGCATAGATAACATTTTAGTTGATAATGAACACATACATTTTCTAACTCTATCTTGTTCCAGTTTTAGCATGAAATATTTCAGAAGAGTAAATGGCAGTGCTTACAATGACCTGAACTCTGGTCACATACTGTGGCAATGCTAGTTTTGTCAATGCTTTCATGTACAAATATGGTACATGATTGTATCTTTGCAACCAGATAAAAACAGTAATGATCCAACCTTATATTGATAATACAAATGTAAATTCTTATTCACAATTGAAAGTGAACACTGAAACAGAATGATGTAAATGATAACAAATGCAAATGAGAACATAAGGGTAAATAAAAGCACATACATCAGTCCCTTGCTAAAGATTCAGAAAACTGTAACTTTTACATCCACATTTCTATCTCAAATTCAGACACTTGTCAGAAAGAATGGACAAAGCCATATTGCAGACATTGCTCATGTTGCTCAATTTGCTACACTACAAATGAATTACCCTAGACTAATATATACATATAACCTTGAACTGATGAAATAAAAACTGACCACATGACTGGCAGTAAATTGGAATTTCAAAAAAAACCAAAATTTCAAAAGTCTACTTGAGTCTCGTTACATTCTGCAAATCAACCATGACCTTACACCAGATGAATTGTACAATGAAGTTTGAACTTATCTGAAAATATATTTCATTCCATGACTTCTCATTTGTAAGTCAACTTGAGTCTCGTCACATCCTGACGGTGGAACTATGACCTTACACCAGATGAATCGTACAATTAAGTTTAAACTTATATGAAAATATATTTCATTCCATGACCTCTCATTTGTAAGTCAACTTGAGTCATGTCACATCATGACAGATGAACATTGACCTCTCACCAAATAAATTATACAATGAAGTTCGAAATTACATCAAAATACATTTCATAAATTTTGCCTTTATGATTTGTTAGTCAGCCTGGCTCAATCATGTCAATCTAACGAACTATGACCTTATACAGATGAGCAGCAGCAAAAGGTAGGGCATTACAGCAGGTGAGTTTTACAATGAAGTTTGAAACTATCAAAATATATTTGTTTCGTAAGTCAGTTTGACTTGTATCATACAATGAAGTTTGAAACTATATCAAAATGTATTTGTTACGTAAGTCAGTTTGACTTGTATCATACAATGAAGTTTGAAACTATATCAAAATATAGTTTGTGATTTGTAAGTCAACTTGACTCAAATCATACACAGAACTTTGAAACTATATCAAAATATATATAGGTATCACATCAACCACCTACAGCACATCTGAACATGGACGCAAGTACAGGGATTGGCAAAATCACACTTTCAAATTTATATTGTACTTTCTGAATCACCCCCTGCTATGATTTTTTCTTATTATTGATTGAAAGGCACAGTAGCTGTAACTTTTGATTTAGTCCTATATTAGAAGGCTGATAAACTTGTACCATTCATCTGGTGTAAGGTCAGTCCAGCTTCCATCAGGTTCCCCATAATTTTGCCGGGTTTGCACATGGTGATGAGCATCTATATTTGTGTACTCACAAATCTGGCCCATCAATTCCAATGTAAAGAATAACTTTAAAAAATCGATAGCATGTGTCAGATGATGGATTCCCTGTCTGGTAAGATGCCGTAGATTGATCCCAACAGACTTGGGTCTAAATCACCATGGCAGGAATATCCATATCTTAGATACACTCTGGAAATTTGAAAAGATTAGGAAAGAAATGATCAGAAAAGAAATAATAAAATGGATGATATCGAACACTACAACATCAAACTGATAGACAATTTTGTGTTCTATTATTATGCAAATATCTGCCCCACAGTGAATTTCTGTAATCGCCTATTGAGATTATCGGGTCTTTTATTTCAATTTGTAAACAGTGGTACAACTTCCGGGTTTGCCGTTTATTGATCGAGTGCAGATGTAACCAGCACCAGTGGTACGGCGGGGAGACGTAAAAGCGGATTAAAAAAAAACATACCAAGCTCACTAAATACTCCCAACAGTAAAATATCCTTCAAAACGGTAAATTATAATGAACAGGCCGATCACAATTCATGTACTCATCAAAAGCGGAATCGCTTGCTAATGCAGCAGTGAACACAAAATGGCGTCACACAAATTGACCTGTTACGCTGACCTGCGTACTGTCAGTTGAGTAACGGCTTTGAAAACTTCGCAAAATCCCACAGAAATTACAAAACGCCAATAAAAGTCGCCAAAAATAATGAGATTATAATATTTTGAAACAACGTGCGTTTTTAGAATTTGACATTTCATTTTTTTTTCAATCGCAAATGCAGTTTTTTCCAAAATGTCCGTTATGTCAGTATGTGGATCCATCAATTTGAATTTTTTTCACGGTCAATTCAATACGCTGCGGCAATAAATCACTGAAACTCACCTTATTTTATCATCCTGCTCAAAAACCATCGTCATATTCAGATACCTCGGGTGAACTTTTGCTAGGGTAGTCGCTGCTGTTGTCAGTGTCGCTTATTTTTACAGTGATTTAGAAGAAATTCGATCTGTACGAATTCATTATATCACGCAGAAATCTGCGTTGGAAGTCTACACTCAAGATCGTATACATGATAACCCACGCTAACTTCGGAGAGCCTCGGCTCATGTTTATTCGGAAAAAAATGACATCATTCAAACGAATATTGCCTTATTAGGGTAAACCCTTGCCATATATGGCTGAATCAGCTCATTCATAGTTAGAACGGCTATAGGAACAGCGGGAAAGCCGACGTACACGCAATTTCGATCATATATGATCGATAATAGAGGGCGCTGCCGCTAAAGGGTTGAGTGGATCGGAATGCATAGCGACCATCGGTGAATCGATAGTGCTTAGACGCTCGTCATGCTACCTGGGTCCCCGAAAATGTTTTATATTTGAGTGATTCATCTAAATTGTGTGCGGGGAACAAATTGGGGTTCGTCCGTCATGATTAGTCTCTTATGTATCGCCTCCGTTTGCAAGGAAAATACCCAGAACACCCACTGACCGGCAGTGTTAGAATAACTGGGCGGATGTGAACTGCTACAGTGTAAAAATATTCATCGTTTGGGAAGACGACTGGGTGCAACCTATACACATGTAGCACATCTGTGGCAAATTGCCTGGGGAGAGAGCATTACGCTGACCAGAAACGAGATAGCAATACTGTTGCACTTTCCCGTTCATATATTTAGAAGACCTAAATTAGCTAATTTTCAATATTCAAATTTTATCACGGAATTTAAGTACGTAAAATGCGTTAGCACAAAGACGGAATACGATGCCCTAGGGCTTTAATTCAATATTCCCTTAAACCTGTGGGCGACTTTAAAATCAAGGTTTAATAAATGTACTGAAATTGTTATATAAGTTGGCGAACGAGGCACCGAAACGAAAAGATGCACGTTTCGGGTGATAGATCTTTCTGAGTCCGATAAAATCCTCATACTCGGGCTTTATCCTATACGTAATGTACGAGGAGCTCGTTGCTCCGATATAATTTACGTTGACGTATGAAGCACCTGGTCCTATCTTCAAAGTTGCTGGGCTAGGACTTGACTTAATATAGAAAGAATTCATGGCGCCTTTATCAGTTTAAGCATCACAAAAAGGCTTCACATATCAGAGATTTCCCAATCATTCAGTGAAGGAAAAATGAAATTCTTATTCCTTAATTTCACTCTTCATCGCAAAAGCTATTATACATGTGTTTTCACTTTACGGGTGTGCTTAGGGATTTAGTTGTCTCGCAACTTAGGCAACAAAAACCACGTTCCGTGTTTATAAACTTTGCCCTCATGCTAAAATCGAGCTAAAGCAATGTTTTTCCAAGAAGGTCTTATTTAAGTCACAGCAAATTTCTGTATACTTATATAATCTATACATATATAATCTTATCTGTTTGCAATAGCAATAGGAGTCAGAAGGTGATTACAAATTATGTAACATTAACTAAAAAACTATGGGTTTAATGTTTTACGTATCGATGTTTTATATGTTGTTTCGCCATTACCGGAGCATAAAGTCATTGGTTTGTTTGTTTACAAACAAAGTATTCATCTCATTTACACTAGATGGTATCTGAAAATGTATAGCCAGTATTTTAATGATTATACCTTGGGATCAAACATTTTGGATTACTTAACTTAATTATTAACCCACAAGTTCCCATTGTGTGTGAGTCACAGACCAACAAAAAAAGAAGCCGTGGCGAGATCCGCTTCTGCGGCACATTTTGAAAACGTTCGACTGTACTGGGTCAGATTCACCGTCACATTGCCATTCGTAAAGAGCGTGTAGTCTTGTTATGTTTCAGGTTGTCCAGATGGCTGGTTAATTCATACATCAGAGCAAATGTGTTATAAGTTCCTCGAGACACATAAAACTCAACTGGAGGCAAAACGTTATTGTGAATGTTTGAATTCAAGCCTGGTAATTATTGGATCGGAGGAAAAATCTGCAAGAATAAATCAACGAAGACCACAAAAGAATGCAAGATACTGGATTGGTCTGGAACGGGTAAGTATATATTCATCACTCAATATGTTTAGATAAATGACAGCAAGAACATGATCGTTTCATTATATAAAGTAGCTGTGGGAAATGTCTGTAAAACTACTAGTCTAAGA
>LD361418.1:39982-51415 GCA_001465055.1 Ptychodera flava | reverse complement strand
TCATCACATTTGATGCAGTTATTTCGGAGTTATATGACTAATTATAAGACTTCATGAAATATGCAAATGAGCTAATTATTAACTTGACACTGCTCAATGCTTCTCATTACAATTGGATATTTATGAGATCAACATCTGTAGCAAGTTTCATCAAATTTAACGCTGTAATTTTGGAGTAATATCACTAATTACAAAGTTCATTAAATATGCAAATAAACCCTTAATTAACTTCACACAACTAAATGCTCTACACCACAATTAGATATCTGTCGGATCAGTATCTGCAGCAGATTTCATGATCACATTTTGCGCAGTTATTTTGGAGTTATTTCACTGATTACAAAACTTCATAAAATATGCAAGTGAACAATTTGTTAACTTGACACTGCCAAATGCTTCTCAGTACAATTAGATATTTATCAAAACAACATCTGTACCAAATTTCAGTGACTTGGGTGCCGTAATTTGAGAGTTATAAACCTAATTACAAAGTTCATTAAATATGCAAATGAACCCTTAAATAATTTCACACTACTAAATGCTTTACACTACAGCTAGATATCAGTCGGATTAGTATCTGCAGCAGATTTCATCACATTTGGTTATGTTATATCGGATTTATATGACTACTTACAAACCTTCATAAAATATGCAAATGAGCTATTTATTAACTTGACACTGCCTAATGCTTCTAAGTAAAATTAGATATATATCAGATCAATATTTGTTGCAAGTATCATCAAGTTTGGTGCAGGAATTTCAGAGTTATTTCACTAATAACAAAAGTTCATTAAATATGCAAATGAGAAGATAATTGACTTGACACTCACAGTATCATCATAATGATCTTTGATTGTCATCTGTGAAAAGTTTTATGAAATTTTGTGAAGTATTTCTTGATATATGCCTTCACTGTCATTACCGTCTCCATAGGGAAACCATTGTACGGATAAAAACAATATTGCATAACTTCATTAATAGAAACGGTCAGACCTGCATACCAGCTCAAAAATGAGAAGGTAATTACACTTTCAATGTGACAAGAGTACAACGTTTTCAATATATGTGGATGAATATTCAGTGATCTCGATTGCGCAGTAGGTACATTCGCTGTTTACTTTTCTTGTATATTGATTCAGTGTTCTGTTGAAATGTCAATTTGTCATCTATGAGTGATCCGAGATAACGGTATGTTGAAACACGCTCGAGAACTTCAGAATTTATTTTAAGGGAATCGATTTTCTTCTTTGCCCTTCTGAAGTCAATGATCATTTCCCTTGTTTTGCCAGTATCTAAATCAAAATAGTTCTTGTCACACCATTGTGTTAAGTGTTGCACCTGATTTTCAAAGTGTTGTAATCTCCAAGTGATGTATCATCTGCATATTTGACCATTTATGTCTGGTCACTTGTACTTTGAAGATTGTTTGTATACAAAGAAAACAAAACAGGGGAGATCACCGAGCCTTGTGGTGCCGCAGTAGACGTATTACGCACACTGGACACAATTGTAGACGAGGCTCCCTTACTCAAACCAGTGTTATTTACTCTGACATGTTGATGTCTATTTGTGAAAAAGTCTAACACCCACAATATTATATTGGGGTTGACATTCATGTTGTTCAACTTATTAACCATCAAGTGTGGCTGTATGGTATTAAAAGCGGATGAAAAGTCTACAAATAACATACGAACATATGATTTGGGCTTCTCTAAATGAGTAAAAACTTTGTGAAGAAGAGTTATAGCAGCATCTTCTACTGTCCTGTTAGCCCTGTAAACAAATTGAAGTGGGTCAACAAGATCTTTAACCTGTTTCAAAAGTCGCGATAGTACAAGACGTTCCATACGTATCATAATAATTGATGTTAAAGCAAGTGGTCTGTAATCATTTAATTTGATAGGATTATTGATTTTTGGAATTGGTGAAATAGCCATATAGTTGGAATTGTATGTGTAGTAAGAGACCAATTAAAAAGAATTGTGAAGGCACCAGCCATTTCTTCGTGGCAATGCTGTAGAAGTCTAACAGATATATTATCTGGACCCTGTGCTTTACTTGGATTAGTGCCCTTGAAAGTTGAACTGACCTGCTCCTCTGATACTTGAGGTAGATTTGAGTGTACCAGTTTACTTCTTACAATGTTCTGGCAATGTCCTGTTTCTGTGTGAAATTATGCTTATCAAAGCGACAGTATAAATCGTTTAATTGGTTGACAAAAGTGTTACAATCTTTCACTTCCACCTGTTTACTTGTCTTTTGTTTACCAGAAAGAACAGCAAGGCTTTGTCACGATTTCCTTACATCACAAGACTGGAACTGATTTTCGATTTTTGTTTTATACCTGTCTTTGCAAGCACGTATCTCTTGTTTCAACTTCTTTCGAAGAACTCTCCCATCACAGTCTCTTCCTCCTGCAAATGCATCTGCCCTTTCCTTCAACATATGTTTAGATTAGAAGTAAACCACGCTTTATTATTTGCATACACTTTCGTCACTTTTTTCTCTACGAGCATATCACGGCAGAAATTAAGATAGCATAATAATCGCAATAATACCAATTCATAATCCAATGACAGTAGGTCAGAATTCGTAAGACAGTAGTTGTAAACATAGACACAAAAACAGCAGAGAACAGACAGTAAATAGACGGTACACAAACAAAGTCATATTCATGAGAGAAAGATATATGGCCCTCTGGCCAGAAGATCAAGAAGTGATGTCAGGTGTTTCAAAAAAAGTAGGCGCATCCTGCCCAACATGTGGCACCCGCCATATATCAATCTATAAGTCAGATAGGTAGTGGTCACTAACTAAGGCCCAATGTCACCGACGCCATCAGTGATCATTTGTCGAAGAGAGATATTGTATTTATCTACCAGCTTGCGATACCTGTCAAAAAAGCGTTTGAATGTAGAGACAAGTCTTGCTCTGGTGTAACCTTGATTTAACAGTTTGTAAGAGAGATGGCCATGTCTCTCTACAAAATCACCATATGAACTGCATGCTCTACCATATCAAATAAGCTGGGAATTGTATACCCCATAAGCTGCTGAGAGTGAAATATTACTTATGAGGTGTGGAAAATTGATGATACTAAAGTTGAAATCATCTCTCTTGTCATATAGCCTAGTAGAAAGGTGACCATTAGAGTCAAATTCAAGTAAAATGTCCAGATATGAAGCAGAAAAGGTCGTTTCTGTAGTTTCTTTAATCTCCAATTCTGGAGGATAAATCATAGCGAGATATTTACTGAATTTAGAGTTATTCATTGAAATAACATCGTCTATGTATCTATATGTTAGATTGAAAGTTCGAGCTACAGAGACCTTTTCTGTTTGATTAGGTTCTGGATAAATTCTGCCTCGTATGAGAACAGAAATAAGTCGGCAAGCAAGGGAGCACAGTTAGTGCCCATGGGAATTCCTATACACTGTTGGAAAATGTGTCCTCCAAATTCTACAAATATGTTGTCGATGAGGAAATCAAGCATACTGATAATGTCTTTCTCGGTATAAAACAATTTAGCGTTAGTAACATTTTTAACAAAATATGTAGAATTATACCCTAATCCTACATATTTGTAACGGCGTGAACCGTTTTTGTAGAAAAATGCTTGGTTGATGATGTTCTTCAAGCGTTCTTTCAATTTATTATGTGGTATTGTAGTATACAATGTGGAAAATAGAAAGTTTTAATAGATGTTATTTTTAAAACTGATGTTGATTTAAAATTTTCCAAGAGTTCCTTCGAATTTTTTAATATCCACATTTGATTTATACCACTCCGAAAAAAGACAACACCACAGTATGCTTGAAGTCCCCGTTGAACAGTACAAAGAACAGAAGTCAGTATCTTCGATAACTCTGTTGTTGAACATTTTGAAGGTCCTGCGATAAACCTAGCTTTGTAAGGTGTTTTGTGGAGCTTTGGTATCCAGTATAAGCTAGGCAACTTATTATGGTCATCCTTTGTTGTAATATTAAAATTATCCATGAATGAATTATGGTTTGCCAAAATTTCAGATTTGCTGAACATTGATTGTCTGTAAATGGAGTTGTTGGAGGTCTTAGTTACACCAAGTTCGTCTATAAGACACTCAAAATAATACTTCTAACAGACAAATACAACGTAATTGGCAGCTTTAACAGCAGGAACGACAACATATTTGTCATGGATATCATTAAAACACTTAACAGCATCAGGATCTTTCAATACAGAATAGGTTCTTCTGCAAACATGTGATCTTAGTCGACCAATACGGCAACGCACTATTTTCCTCACAGATTTGACCCATTCTAACAGTGTGTCCAACTCTACATCCTCCCTTTTAGCCAATTTCTTGGCATATTCTTCAACAGAGTCCATAATGATCTTAAAATTATGGTTCCAGTTGATCCTGCGAGGTTCTCTGATCTTAGGTCCACAAGATAATATCTTACGAAGGTGATGATGTTCAACCAAGTTCAGATCACCAGTAGATTGTCTTGGTGTATTGATACGACAGAATAGGTACAGACTGGTTCTTAAAGAGGCACTCCCACTTGGTACTATTTTTAAAACACATTTTTTTAATGCCAACGGTCGATATTTGACATGGCGACTGCGCGCGGATCGCGAGATATCGATAAAAACATGTCCTCAAAAAAGTTAAAGTGTGAATTCTGGTGGCCCACCTGAATTCAGCTTCCGAACATAGAACGTTCGGCACTGGGGCCATTGTCAACTAAGCTATGGAGTACGAGTCTATGCTGACGCTGCTGTACGCCACAGCAGTACCACTCGCGTCGGTGAGCGGTCATGTCCCATGGGAGAAAGCCGAGTCCTACTGACTCGGCAAAAAAAGGAAAAACAAAGTTTGCTGATTCCACCAGAATTCGCATAGGTGACTAGCACAGATTGGTGCGGTTGGTACATAGTATGCATAGTGGCCGCCGCGTGGTATGCGCGCATACCACACGCGGCGGCCGCTATGTATCGAACCACACGTAACTGTGTGGCAGACGACAAAATGTAGTCATCAGAGGCAACTAATATTTTACACGTAAAAACTGATATCTATGTGGTATTGTTTAAAAATTTAATACAACTGATTGAGAATAATGAAAACGACAAAAACTAAGGAGAAGTTTTAAAAAAGAATTACCAGAGGTAAAGGCATTGATAATGATGTATATAAAGTCATCGCAGTAGGAAGTAAATTAATTGCGTCATTCGAACGTTTTTGGACTCATTAGAATATCGTCAATCAGCACAACAACACACTTTCGGGGGTTTCGGGTCATAACCAGAAACGATCGTAAAACTTCGGGATGTGAAAAATACGCTCGGGAAATGACATGTTTTTATCGATATCTCGCGATCCGCGCGGAGTCGCCACGTCAAATATCGACCATTGGCATTAAAAAAATGTGTCTTAAAAATGTTACCAAGTGGGAGTGCCTCTTTAAAGTATACAGGTATAGTTGATGTAACATTTTTGTTGTGAGGTATATTGATGATATTAATGGCATAAATTCCTTTGTTAGTAAATGGAAGATGTATGGAATGACGATGATCATCAGTCATAGGTTCAGCACGAACAGGCTTGTATAGTCTGTAAAGTGCAATATCAGCAATAATACTGACCAGTCTGTACGGTTGTTTGTTCGGATCTGTCAAAGACAATCCCAATGCATAAGCATGCAACCTTCTCAAGTCCTTGATGGAAAGAGCAAATAATGAAATACGAATGTGATGGAGACCTAAAGGCTCCTGTAATAAAAGAATCAGTTCATGAAATTTGTCATGGCAGTTGGAGGTAGATGTATCCAATTTAGGATACATCTACCTCTGGATTATAAAATATTTATTTTCCGAATTTTCTAAAAATATATAAAATTTTTCTACACAGGGGTGAAAGCTATTATCAGTTGAGAAAACACAAACATTAATCCCAACACTTCGTCAGGAAGAAGAGAGTTAGAATTTCCTGAAAATGAAGTACTTCTACTCTGACTGAGCAAACAAAGAAGGGTCGTCTTTCTGGATGGTGGTCCTCCTGGATGAGGAGTGTGCAGCTGTTACAACCACATATGAGATAGTTCTTGTCTTACCTCTGAAAGGAGAAACCTGGACTTTATTTGTACTGTTCTTGTTCACTCATCGATAAACTTCAAGTTTGTTGTTAACATTGTTGTATTTTCATTGGATAAAACACAAAATTAAAATGTGTTCTCAGTGTTAATGAAGTATTATTTTAGTGGTTTTTTTATTTCACCCCATAACTGACTGGTCCTTTGCTTCGCTTTACATAGAAAGAGCCTGCCAATAGGTTCAATATAAGTCGATTTAGTTTCTAGAGGGGGGGGGGGTTTGGGGGAAAACTAAGGGAATTAAGTTTTTTATCCTACATTGAACTTTTGGCGTCGCCCCTTACTGTACGATTCATCAAATATTTTGAGTCCTCGTGCATGCACTTGTCTGCTCTGTCTGGCTCGCGTTCAGCTGTCCCCATCTGCCGTGCAGAGTGCAGTACTACATTGTCCACGATGTGGCTTGCTTCATTGATGTTTAGGTAAGACAGAACTCAGTAGGCTTGCAAGCTGCTAGATGTTGCTGGGTTTAATACGCCCGGGACACACGGCATATTGTGAACGTTAGTGGCAACGAGATAAGCGTGAAAAGCTACTCTGACCAGTCATCAACGGACCAACAACGGCAACTGTCATCAGCCTTTACCCGTAGCGTCTACGGAAATGAGTCCAGGGAGATTTAAAGTCTCGGTAAAGCATGGGCTCTCCGTTGATCTATTACCTCGGTTACCTAGTTCTGTTGCACCTGCTGTACTCGGCAGCAACTTTCATCATCGGTTTCGACTAGTTCCCGACGAAAACCCTCCAGTACACATATTTTATCAACCGTACCTTTCAAGCACCCGTTTACATCGAATTTTACCGTTCGCCAAAATACAATTATAGCTCTTTTCATGAAGCCATCGGAAATTAAATTTATAGCCACATTTATTAATAAATTTTAAACAATTGAATAACATTGTTTAACTCTGTTGATCGTGTTTACAAATGAATGATGTACTATTAGCTACATAATACTGATCGTATCGATCAGCTGATACCATGCAGTTCGTTGATGTCGATGCGAGAACATTCCGTTTTCTTTATGCCTGGGGTTTCACCGTGTTTCAGCTTTTGAATGTCATGATGTTAAAAGTTGATGTTTCAAGTTCGATATAGACGGTAGGGATGCATTTACTTTTCAGCTTCTTCTAAAATACATCAGTTTTATATTTCCAAATCGAACGGTGAACGTACTGCTCATTTTTTTTGTGTTGAACGTGCGTGTTCAGTGCAGTGCAGTGTGGAGAGCGTGTAATGTATATAGTGTACAAATTCAGTGCCGATCATGCCGGTCGATGCTCACTGGCTTTAAAATCAGTTTAAATTTCTTTTTTATTCATTTTCTATATCCACAACTTCACTGGCATTGCCAAAACCATTGATAAAATAATGGCAATAATACACCCCTCTCGGCCAATAATGGACTCAAGCAAACTTTGCTTTCAACCATTATGGGCAGGGAGGAGTACATTACTCCTTTAAAAAATGTAACCGGTTGTATGTTTTCTGTTTAATCTGTTTGTAATTTTGACACAACGTTTCGTCCTAAAAGTAGGACTTCATCAAGTTGGAGATGTCTACAGAAGGAGAATACAGAAAAAAAACCAGGACAACGTAAGGCTAGTGGTGATCTTCATTAAATGCTGGACGTATTTTATAGGCTAAGTAAATTAGAAAGTTACAAAAGATATAAGGTATGACAATCCTTACCGATTATGTGTTGTAATAAACGGAAAGGATTGTCCCACACATCGTGAATGTTTAGTACACCCTCATTTAGATGGTTGAGATTTACCATTCTGTTTCTAAGCTGTGTTAAAATTCGAGAAATAATATTTGTTTTGGTGATGTGTTTAGTAGCGTATATTTGCCACTATTGATAATGTGCAGCTTTTCTGATATAAAAGATTGCATCGCTTGCTTATGTTAGAGTAACTCGATGCTTTGTCAATAATTTACCTCGAGACATCAAAGACTTGGTCCTTGTCTTTTAAGTTCCAATAAACTTTGACATCTCTTTTTTACTATTCCTGTATTTGCTTTTAGGGAACGATTGCATGTGGTTAGCGAAGCACGTCTTGAAGACGTCATCAGTGAGGCCGATGTAAACCTTGTCCTTGTTGACTCTCGTTGATATCTTGGCCTTGTAAACGACACCTTTGACTTGACAGTTACCTTTCAATGAGCATGCAGATTTGTCTAGGCAATTAAAATCAGCTAGTCGATCTTACCGCTGTTCTCCGGTGATTACCCTTTTACTACGCGACTTGATTATGCTAGTCATATTCTTCATACAGCTGCAACTCACTTTAATTGTCTTCCGATTGGCGATCTTGTAGAGTTTGGACCCCTAAATCTTTATTTTCAATATCATAGTCTTAAGTATAAAAACAAAATATACAATACCAAGTGTTGTACGTTTTCCCTTTAGTCTATCTCAATGGTCTTGAAATAGCATATCATGTTTACCTATCACTGATATCATTTAGAGACGACGCAGATATCAAGCGTCTAAAAATATCGAATTATGTTTCAGCTAATATTTTCACAAATTCTACTTTCTCGTTCATACCAACTACATGATATTACAACTTTCTTGGTGACGACGACGTTCACGACACTATTTTAAGAAGAAACTTTTGTCGTGTGAATTATTTTCCATTAGATCTTTACTGTAGGTCACGCTGCTGTAGCGAATCAGTATGCTGACATTTTTGCAAGATTTACGATGGATTAATTTCAAGTTTTGACTTCTGCCATTGTTTTAAAACAGAGCGTGTGTTTTTCTCGGCTAATGCAATCTCATGTGTATATCATTTACAATATTCACCATATAGTCAGAAAACATTTTTATGGATGTCTTTTAAGAGGGTCACTGAGTTGTGTATTAAAAGTATGAACAGCATCACTGAGATCCGATGGTGAATGAGAGAATACTTCTATATCTTTAATAGCTTTAAGAAAATCCATATTTAAAATGTGAGCAAGTTTACGATATGTACTTTCATTTCTAGACGACGTAGTTTAGAGAGGGATGATAAGTTTTGATCAGCGGAAGCCATCTTCTAAAAAGATTATATGAGCACACCTTACCTCATTATGGCGAAGCGGCAACTTCGTCCTTCCTAAGGGGCAAATATTTAAAATTTTCCACAACTGATCCTTGCAAATTTACTTTATTGATCCTTGTTGTCAGATGAAAAGATTAAGGTTAATTTACGAATTCACCATGAGTTGACTAGAATTTCTATTTGTATAATTTGTAACAGGTTAACGCTACCTGGTTCAAATGGATAGACGACTCAACAAGTTTTTACAGAAATTGGAATAACAAGCAACCTGATGACAATATGGGTAGTGAGGACTGTGTGTATTTGAAGGAAAATGGTCGATGGAACGACGTTCAATGTAACAGGCCTTATTTCCCTATATGTGAAATCGCCGCAGGTCTGTAGCAGGTGTTTTTATTTAACTCTAGTGAAATATGCACATTCAATTGACATTGATTGCAGCTGCGCATGCAAAGGGCACCAAACCGTATCATGATCAATTCCCCACAAAAGTTTATGAATCAACATTCAAAACCCAAAGTTCGAATATTAAAATTCAAAGCTCGGAAAAAGAGGCTTGTGCAACTCATACAACAGACATAGGATACTTCAGCTCTGATGGTGACAGGAATTATCCTGTTATGTAAGACCATGGGAATACCACCTAAGTACTTTCATTGACGCACACAATGGCACCAGAAATATTCAAAGATCGCTCAGGGTATACAGCCTTACTTCTCAGTTTATTTACCTATTCTGCGCCCGACAAGGATCAAGAGACTACCAGATGTGAACTGAATGTGCTCACGTGGTTTACAAAAGCTTCATTGCATACAGTGGTACGCTTCACAGAACAATGAGATACCTGTCACATCATTATATGTAGCAGGTTTCATCAACTTTCGCACAGTACTCTCGGAGTTAAATCACTAATTATAAAACTTCATTTAATATGCAAATGACCTGTTTAAGAACTTGAATTTGCTCAATGCTTCGTGTGACAATTGGAAATCTATTAGATCTACATCTGTAGGATGTTTCATCAAATTTAATTTTGTAATTTTGGAGTAATATCAATAATTACAAAATTCATTATATATGCAAATGAAGCCTTAATTGACTTGACAATGCTCAGTGCTTCTAGCGACAATTAGATATTTATCAATATCTGTACCAGGTTTAATCAAATTTGGTGCCATAATTTCGGAGTTATATCACTAATTACAAAGTTCATTAAATATGCATATGAATCCTCAAATAACTTCACACTACACTACTAAATGCTTCACAATACAGTCAGATGCCTGTCGGATCAGTATCTGCAGCAGATTTCATCAAATTTGGTGCAGTTATTTCGGAATTTTATGACTAATTACGTACCTTCATAAAATATGAAAATTAGCTATTTATTAACTCGACACTTCCCACTGCTTCTCAGTATAACTAGATATCTATTAGGTCAATATTTGTAGCGGATGTTTTCAAATTTGGTGTAGGAATTTCAGAGTTATATCACTTATAACAAAAGTTCATTGAATATGCAAATGAGCCGAATATTGACATGACACTCACAATATCATCCAAATATTCTAACATTGTCATCTGTCAAAAGTTTCATGAAATTTTGTGCAGTATTTCTTGATATATGTCAACACTGCCATTACCGTCTCCATAGGAAACCATTATATATAAAACCAGATATGAACTGAATATGCTCACGTGTTTTACAACAGGTTCATTAATAGTAGTACGCTTCACAGAACAATAAGATATACGTTATCACTATATAAAGCAGGTTTTTTAAACATCGCACAGTACTCTCAGATTTTAATCACTAATTACAAAACCTTATTTAATATGCAAATGAGCTGTAAATTAACTTGACACTGCTCAATGCTTCATGGAACAATTAGATATCCATCAGATCAACATTTGTAGCACGTTTCACTTAATTTAATGCTGTAATTTAGAGTAATGTCACTAATTACAAAGTTCATTAAATATGCAAATTATCCCTAAATTAACTTGAAACTGTTCAATGATTCATAGCACAATTAAATATTTATCAAATCAATATCTGAAGCACTTTTCACAAAATTTGGTGCCGTAATTTCAGAGATATATACCTAATTACAAGGTTTATTAAATATGCAAATGAGCCCTTACTGTGCTCTCGCTGTCGCTCGTAACTTTCGTAAATTACGAACAAAAATGAAAATTTACGAAAAAAAATGAATGCCCGATCGGCCATTTACGAACGATTTTGT
>LD361418.1:11490-22920 GCA_001465055.1 Ptychodera flava | reverse complement strand
TGCCCTAAGGGCAGCAATATGTCAGAGCTGCCCTTGGGGCAGATATATACATTCTCTATGCTATAATCTACCTATCTGCCCTGAGGGCAGCAATGTATCAGAGCTGCTCTTGGGGCAGACATATACATTCTCAGTGTTCGAAATAATCGGTGGCAATGGTGGCATTTGCCACCAAAAACTATCAATCTGCCACCAAAATTTTTTTCTGGTGGTATTTTTCTGCCATTAAATTTTGGGTCATCATGTCATCGATCCTACGGCTTGAACGAAGGAACACTGAAGGAACACGCGTTGTCTGACGGCGGAAAAACTCATTAGCAAAAAAANNNCGAACTAATTGCGACATTTTGGCATGAATGAAAACATAGCGTGAATCCAAACTTGTGATTGGCTAATCTCCATATCGATGACAGCAGCTATTGTTACACTTGACATGCTGTTGCCCTCGGTGATAGCCGCATATGCAGTCATAGGGCACAAGATAAAAGCATGTTGTGACATTTTGAAAACAAAGCCAAACTGCAGCCTGCATGAATTAAATAATAATAAATACTTGCAATTCATTAGCCAGTACAGGGCTCGAAAATTCCTATCGCCAGACGCCCGTGGCTAGTGAATTTTGCGTTTGGGCAAGTAAAATCAATATGCTTCCCGTCCGATGGGCAAGTGCACCGTACCAGCGGGTGAATTAACTAGGCCCTGGACAATTCAAGCTTGAAAACGTATTTCATTATGTCTGTACACGCCTACAATCATTGTAAGTCCTTCAACTCTCCAAAGTTTTTCTGAAAACCCTCGAAAATCCGCCGACATCGCAAAATAATCGTTCTTAACTTGCTGTTGTAAAACACAAAAAGTCGTAAAAATAGAGTTTTGCGCCATTCTCTACGACGACACGGAGTGAACTCACTGTTTTGCCGTAAAGTGGTATGCTCTTGACAGTGGTTGCCATTCTCTTTGTGCAAGTGTATGAGTTGTATGACAGTCGATCGGCTTCACGCGATAGTGTAATTGCACCATGTGCTTGGTAAATGGATGTAAACTTATTCGAAGCCATGGATCTCGGCAAATGCTTACTGTTCAACGTAAATCAACACCCAGTTGAAAAATTACAAGTTTACATCGTAGTCGAAACGGGCTCAGCCGACCAAGGAGGCCACACATTGCAGCTATGTAGTGCATGAGATGCAGACAGTTTCAAATTACGTGACCTTGGTTGTTGGGAATCGGCTCTCACTTACAGAAAACAAATCTGCACTGAACAGTAACGGAAACGAAACTTGAATCTTATCTGCTCTCTTGACGAATACATTTATCAAAATAAAACTTTGACAGACTGCTGTGCTCAGTGAGCAAACATGTAAACAGGTAAAAGGGTTGCAGATGTACATGTGCACATGCATTGGCAGATAAACACCAGCAGAGCAGTTGTTTGTGATCTCAGCTTGATAATAAAGAGCAGCAGCCAGCCATGCACATTGTAAATCACACAATCTTATTACTCTTATGCAAAGATTTGCATTTGGATTAGGTTGTGGAAAAATTCCAAATTCAAAGATGTTTTCTAGATGGCCAAATCTACAGAAAAGATTAAAGTATTCTCACATTTCTTCTGCGACATTTCAAATTTGGTAATAGTCCTTCATTTTAACAAGATGTACATGTAGTTCATGTTTGAATATGTTTTTTCCCTCTTTGAATTCACTTCATATGGTCAAACTCTTGCTCTCTGTTACAAATTACTGGTACAGTTATTAGAAATTTAGGGCAAGTAATTTTTCCTCTCTGCCAAGTAAAAATGAAATTCACGTGTCCCACGGTTAGTAAGTTTGAAAAAATTTTTTTCGAGGCCTGCAGTATGGGTTGACTTTTTGTGACGTGTACTCACCATATTTTCAAGAATTTATAAATTAGAATGAGTATGTGGTAATAATGACAAAATGTTGTATTATACCGATCACATGATGTGTTAAACTGCCACCAGATTCTTCATAATTGCCACCTGATATTATATCCGGTGGCAAACTTTTGCCACAAGAAATAAAAAAGTATTTCTATCCCTGATTCTCTATGCTATCTACCGATCTGCCCTAAGGGCAGCAATATATCAGAGCTGCCCTTTGGGCAGACTTACACATTCTCTATGCTATCTACCAATCTGCCCTGAGGGCAGCAATATATCAGAGCTGCCCTTTGGGCAGACTTATACATTCTCTATGCTATACCAATCTGCCCTGAGGGCAGCAATATATCAGACCTGCCCTTTTGGCAGACTTATACATTCTCAATGCTATCTACCAATCTACCCCAAGGGCTACAATTTATCAGAGCTGCCCTCAGGGCAGACATGTGTACATTCCCTATGCTATCTGCCGATCTGCCCTGAGGGCAACAATTTAGCAGACCTTCCATCAGGGCAGACATACATTTCTAATCCTATCTGCCAATCTGCCCTGCAGGCAGCAATATATCAGAGCTGCCCTGAGGGAAAAAATACATACAGCATTTGATATATGTATATATATCAGTGCTTCCCTTGGGGCATATATATACATTCTCTATGCTACCAACCTATCTGCCCTAAGGGCAGCAATGTATCAGAGCTGCCCTTGGGACAGATATATACATTCTCTATGCTATGATCTACCTATCTGCCCTGAGGGCAGCAATGTATCAGAGCTGCCCTTGGGGCAGACATATACATTCTCTATGCTATCTACCAATCTGCCCTGAGGGCAGCAATATATCAGAGCTGCCCTTTGGGCAGACTTATACATTCTCTATGCTATCTACCAATCTGCCCTTAGGGCAGCAATATATCAGAGCTGCCCTTTGGGCATACTTATACATTCTCTATGCTATCGACCAATCTGCCCTTAGGGCAGCAATATATCAGACCTGCCCTTTGGGCAGACTTATACATTCTCAATGCTATCTACCAATCTACCCTAGGGGCAACAATTCATCAGAGCTGCCCTCAGGGCAGACATGTGTACATTCCCTATGCTATCTGCCGATCTGCCCTGAGGGCAACAATTTAGCAGACCTGCCCTCAGGGCAGACATACATTTCTTATCCCATCTGCCAATCTGTCCTGCAGGCAGCAATATATCAGAGCTGCCCTCAGGGCAAAAATACATTTTCTAACCTTACAGCATTTGATATATGTATATCTACCAATCTGCCCTAAGAGCAGCAAAATATCAGTGCTTCCCTTTGGGCAGACATACACATTCTCTAGGCTATCTACGAATCTGCCCTAAGGGCAGCAATGTATCAAAGCTGCCCTTGGGGCAGACATGTATACATTCCCTATGCTATCTACCAATCTGCCCTAAGGGCAGCAATTTTTCAGAGCTGCCCTCAGGGCAGACTTACAATTCTCCTATACCAATCTGCCGTAAGGGCAGCAAAATATCAGAGCTGCCCTCAGGGCAAACATACATTTCCTAACCTTACAGCAGTGGATAAGTGTATCTACCAATCTGCCCTGAGGGGAGCAATATATCAGAGCTTCCCTCAAGGCAGACATATACTTTCTCAATGCTATCTACCAATTTGCCCTAAGGGCAGCATTATATCAGAGCTGCCCTTGGGGTACACATGTATACATTCCCTATGCTATCTACCAATCTGCCCTGTGGGCAGCAATTTATCACAGCTGCCCTCAGGGCAATCATACATTTCTTATCCTATCTACCAATCTGCTCTAAGGGCAGCAATATATCAGAGCTGCCCTCAAGGCAGACATTCTCTATGCTATCTATCAATTTGCCCTGAGGGCAGCATTATATCAGAGCTGCCCTTTGGGCACACATGTATACATTCCCTATGCTATCTACCAATCTGTCCCGAGGGCAGCAATTTATCACAGCTGCCCTCAGGGCAACTATACATTTCTTATCCTCTCTACCAATCTGCCCTAAGGGTAGCAATATATCAGAGCTGCCCTGAGGGAAGACATATATTTCTATTCTTACAGCATTGCACAGTGTATTTACCAATCTGCCATGAGGGCAGCAATATATCAGAGCTGCCCTTAGGGCAGACATACATTTCTCATCCTATCTACCAATCTGCCCTGAGGGCAGCAATATACCATACATTTATGTTGTACTTCAAAGCATAAAATTCTCCCAAAGATGTTTGAGAAAATGACCCGAAGAAAGTTCAGGCTGTGTTTTTTTATGACAGCAAGTCCAATTTTGCCAGTTTGATCAAAGTGAACATATTGTTTTCATGAACTTTCTTTAATGTATATGCTTGACGAAATAATTGATATTTAAGTTGTTGCTTTGTTTTACAGATTCTCCGTTCCATGAAGTATCAGTTTTTGAAGGGAATTGCAAATAGGAGAATAGATGATCTCTTAAAATTAATTTCAGCTAAAGTTAAAATCTACTATAGGTAAGCTCAAATGTTATATACATGGATACTATTACCACAGACTATAGACAGTATAGTCTTCCCCCTCTACTGTCTATGCATGCACAGACCTTAACAAATTGACAAAGTTCTTGTGAAGTTACAGCTATTTGTTTCTCTGTTGTCTTCTTGATTTGTAAATTTTATTTAGAGGAATGAAATCAATATTTCTTAGGAGTGTGACACTTTCTTATCAATATTCTTCATTTTTTTTTCACCCAGTTCCAACTTTTTATCTATAGATCAAAACCCATTTTACATACAGCCATGTATCTTGTAATCTCGTTTAGCCAAAGTTTTTACGTTTAATACCCGGCTTAAGTCAAATGGAAATATAAGCCATATTAGGTTCTTAATGATAGTATTGTCCCAACACAGGTAACAGCCTGGTGGCACAAGTGGCCATGAACATTGGTCGTCACTTAGGTTAAGGGAAAGGTTACCCAGTGATCTGGTGTTCATCAATAAAATAATCTAAGAAAAAGTGGTGCGAAATCAGTCTTTTTTATTCCCTTGCAATTATTGATAGCGCATTGGGCCCTTTTAGAATTCTTTGGTTATAGGTAGAAGTGACGTAAGGGCCTAGTAAATACAATAGTCAGCTGCTGGGGAAAAAACGCTTATTTTTTTCAGATCTGACGCAAAATATTTTGCTCTCAACAGTATCTGTTTTCAGTCACAGACTGGAAACAGGTATTGTTAAAGGTGTCAATAACCTATACATTTGAAGTGTGATATGATTGGCTGTCACAATTATGCTCTCCTTTTCTTGCAATCTGGTGTTTCTTTGCATCAAAAATTGATGTAGTTAAGTTCACAGTATACTGTAGTTCCATTTTGAATCAAAATAATTCAGTAATGTAGATTTCAAAATGTCTGCAGGAAAATGTGTAATTTGTCTCTGTGAGATGCAAATAGGTTCTTAATAATATGCATGACTATTTGTCTCAACTTTCTGACACAAAAAGAAAGGTGTTCATCACTTGTTTGTCCATATGTCCTTTCACAAAGAAACCAGGCACGTTTCCAGACTGGTGGTAGAGAGACTGTGTTTCAATGCTGAATAATCTATGATTCATTGAACTGCATTGTCCTCATATCTGTCCCAGCTCTTATTTGTCACTGCACATTCACTGAAATTATATGCTTTAATCATGTCACAAACTTGTATTCCTTGAAAAATTTGCATATGTGCATATAATTCTTAAAAACACTGCCCCCGCTCCATATTGTTTTCTCTCTGGCTAGATTATTGTGCACTTGAACTTTGCTTGTATAGCAATATCCATCCTGTCCTTTAGACACTAGAGGATACAGGACATACTTAGCTACAAAGCAAAGGCTTGTTTGAATACAAGAAATTATGCTGTTAGTTGATCATAGAATCATATTGTTAATTCTTCATATAATACTTTAAAAAAAGATTCACGTGACGTGTAAATAATGTGTTTGTAGATGATAGTTTTACACACAAGGCTAGTTATTCATTCCAGGCATTTTCTATTTTTTTTGACATGAAACCAAATTGCTGAAATTCGCTGACATCATATTAGGTACCAGTGTAGTATGCACAAATCTTGTAAATGTACGATAACAATGCATTCACCAAGAGAGTGGGGCAAAATATTCATCAATGTCTTTGCTTTATTTTTTAGTCACCTTGAGGGGTTACAGCTGGCTGGCAGACTATCTAAAGTTAATAAGAGCAGCGAGGATGGTGCACAAAGAATGCTTGAATAGGGGTTTGACAAGCGTGTGAAGAAGACCACTACAGATGGTATTTTGGATGTGCCATCTGATGAAAAGTGTTTGTGTATAGTAACATTGACCTGCATAAACATGTACAGTGAGCCCATGTATGCTGTATGTACAGCTGATGAAGTGTGTCAACAACCACAAACGTAGTGATGAGAAGCCGCTTCAGCTGACTTCAACAGACATGATCAGGGATTTGTTTGATTGGAGTTTGAGTGAGGATTTTGAGGATAGTCCTACATTGAACAGTTTGTTGGAAAAAGCTAACAATAAAGCTTTTCCAACATTTAAAGTGAAAAGTTAGGTTAAGCTCATAAAACTGCTACATCCATATAGGAAAAATATTAACAAGAATAAAAGAAAGAGAAACTCGGCTGATCATAGCTATGACTTTTCTTGTGAAAATTCTAAAAGACCAGTCAGATGTACATCTCAGGATGGAGACAGAGAATATGAAGTAAAGACAAATAAAAGACAAATTGATCTGTATTGAGATGCGAGAGGATGAAAAACAAACTTTTTATTAGCTCTGCTGTCAGCGATGCAGAACTTGTCAAATAGGCTGATTGTCTGTTGTCTGTCAACAATTGCCTTCTTCTCTGTAACCGCAAGTCCGATTGCTTTGAAATTCAATTTGCAGTGCACTTGGGGTGACCTCACTTAAGCTTATTCAAATTGTGGTGAAATTTGCATATTTGTAATTTTTGTCATTTTGAGTCAAATAATCTTTAAAAATCTTCAAAAGTACACGTCAGATTAGCTTTGATACTTGGTACATAGGTCCCAAGGGATGGTCTATTTCAGATTTCTTGAAATTGTGCAGAAATATGCAAATTTGCATTTTAAGGCAATTTTTGCCATTTTTGGTCAAAAAATGTATTTCTCAAAAAGTACTGGTCTGATAGTTTTGGAATTCAGTATACAGGCTTCTATAGGTGAACTAAGTAATATATATTGAATTTCTGATGAAATCTGTAATTTTGTATTTTTGGGGCAATTTTAGCCATTTTTGGTCAAAATATGTGTTTCTCAAAAAGTACTCGCGATCGTCTGATAGCTTTGAAATTTGGTATAAAGAATTCTATAGATGAACTAAACGATATTTATTGAAATTATGATGAAATCTGCAATTTTGAATTTTTTGGGCAATTTTAGCCATTTTTGGTCAAAACATATGTACAAAAAGTACTGGTCTAACAGCTTTGAAATTTGGTATACAGGTTTCTATAGATGAACTAAATTTGATCTTTTGAAATTATGATGAAATCTGCAATTTTTATTTTTAGGGGCAATTGTTGCCAAAAACTATTCATCAGATAGCTTTGGTTGACATGTTCTTAGGGATGATCCGCTGTGATATATTCAAAGTATGATGAAATCTTCAATTGAGTATTTTTGCAGCTATTTTTGCCACTTTTTTTCTGGCCACTGCATTTAGCTATCAAAGATTTCCACCTCCTTCATCAACATGTGTCAAAAATAGTTTTCTTCTATAAAACACAGCGGAGCTATATCGGCCGCTAGGTCGCTTGTTAATTGTAGCAATTATGTAGTTGACTGTTCTAAACCAAATGAGTATATTCAGTTCTTATCTGTTCTAGTTTTCTATGTATTATGATTTTGAATTGAAAGTCCAATTTATGATTTATTTCTGAAGTTACATTTCGGTATATAATCATTTCAAGAAATGATAATAAACCCAAATGTAACTTCTGAAATAAATCATAAATAGAACACTCATATGTGGACATTACTTGGCATGACCACATTATTTAAAACAAATACACTGATATTTCAAGTCAATTCATTGACTGTTTTATTAGCATAACAGTACTAAAACACCTGTTGGAGAAGTCTAAAAAGCCAGGCAAAATTTTATGATGATCTTGGTCTGATGATGCCCTTCAGCCAGTTTTCTCTTTCTTGGAAGTCTAAAAAATAAAAAGTGTGGTAACAATTAGTCAGTTTTAACTGTAGTTTTTATGTTATCCAAAAATGTATTGCTGTGACTATACCAAGCACTGATACACACTTACTGATACACAAAGGATACACACTTTCTGATACACAAAGGATATACAAGTGACATACAAATGCTCAAAATACATGATGTACTTTGTATTGGCATGGAACACATTGATCAGGGTGTCATCTGCCATAGAGGTGTAGGGCAATACAGCCTTTGATACCATTTGGCTGAAGTACATCCTCCTTTCCATAAAAAGGAGGGATGCATGGCTCAATTTAATTAACCCTCAACCTCTTGTACTGATACTATCTGCTTTTAGCTCTAGGCAAAAACAATTGTTTGATTTTAGATAGCCAAACGGTGTTGTGCCATCTTTTGATTTACAGAGGTGGATACAAAGCATACAGGGCCAACTACAGACCAATAAGTAGATGAGTGTAGAGATGAGTGGCATTTACTGTGGAATACCATATTTTCACTGGAGTCATGTGACATGGTGGCCATTGTGAATTTTGTAAAATTGTAAACATTGCATATCTTGGAAACCACTGGGCCAATCACATTCTAATTGGATGTATAGGAAGCAGTACTCATGCTCAGTACAGGAATTTACACACAGCAAAACAAGCTATTGTACTTATTGTTATAAATACATCATATGTGAACTAACACTTACCAGGACATCGAGACACACCCTCCTTTAACAATCTGCAACTTTGGACAATAATTTTGAGACTGTGACAATCATTGGAGTCATCATTCCATGTGTGACCAAATCTGCCTCATGGCATGCTCCCTTTAACCTTGAAGATAGCTCAGCAAGGGTCTCCCTGTTAAAAATCAAATTTTCTTATTACAAGTGGATGATCACAAGGATGGATAGGGTCTCGACTCCTGGCAATTCTGAAGCTATGAGGCAAATGTATGGTTCTCCCCTCCAAACTTTTACCCTCTCATATTGTATATTCAAAATATTTTAAGTATAGAAGTACAGAAACTATCTTTGGAGCTGCTGCTTACAGTGGCGCAAATACTGTCTGATATACCGGTATGCTTATTATCAAATTGTCATTGAACTCTGAGCTACATGTAAATTTTTCTGAACTTGATTGATTCATTAGTTTCCTTTGAAACTTCCTATTGCAGTAATAAACTTCCTGAAAGGTCATTGACAATACCAACCACAAAATTATAAACATGGAGATACAAAGTATCTTTCTGCTACAATTTGATGGTGACATGATGAAAATTTAAAGTTATTTAGATGAAAGTTTATGCTAAGTAATGATTTGTAAAAAGAGCTATAAATTGTAAAATTTGGCTGTATTTATAGTTATTTTGCAAGCACCAGACCACCACCAAAGGTCAAGTATTTAAGTCCATGATCACGTTTGAGTTCCCTCGTAAACACCTCGTGGTTTTGCTGTCCATGGAGTGTTGAAAATTGGTTACTCTAAATTACTCTAGTTGGCATCTGCATTTCTATTTATTGTGCACTTCCAGTACTACATATATGGCATGCAAATAATTGTATCATTTTATGTAAAAGAGGATGAATTGGCAGGCATGACTGCAATGAATTAGTCATTTTAGTGTCACAAGACATCATTAAATATTTCATAGGATAAATGTGCCAAAATTTTAACTTCCGAGAACAGGTGGTATTTAATTGGTATTCAGAATATGCAAATCATGATCAAATCAACCACAGTTGTGGTTGGTGGTGGAGGTGTGGAGCACCAACAGGACTGTGCCTCAATCTATAAGACAATGTTCTTTCAAAATAATTACACAATGCACATTTTTTAAGCAAAAAGTTACAATTAATCTACTAGCATTGGCAAAAATTCATCCAGAGTGAGATCCAAGCTAGACCATAATACCTTTCACCAAATCATTCATTAGAATAATATAATTTTTTGTAAAATTTGAATACACTTTATATGGCTGTGTTTGTGATTTCTAGTTTGCTTTTTAACATTTGACATGTCAAAAACATTTGACATGTCAAACAGTTGTACTAGGAATTTTACGAGGCAATGGCAGTCAAAACAATGCCAGTATTTGTACATTTTTTATCAGAATAACGCATCATGATCCACAAGGAAATTAGTAATTCATATAATGTGGATGTACAATTAGGTGATTATTTGGAACATTGTCATGTCAATCATTATGTCTTTTATTTGTTGTGATGTGCCACAAGCATTTGAGCACATGCAGAAATGCGCAGTGATGCTACAGGTACAACTGTACGACAAATCATATTGCCAATAAATAGAGACAATACTTTAATTACTAACAAGACAACTTACATTATCGTCCAACCATTTATCAGGTTTGATACTTTTTATCGTCCCAACAGTAATATTATGGGGTCCAATACTTCCAAGGATATTTTCATCACCTCCCTCACATCCCAAGAGGCACTGCACAGTTTCTAACATACAAAGAACATTGGTATTTTTTCTGAACAGTAAATGACAGTGTGTATGAGGAAATGACAAGTGTGAGGTAGATCACTAACATACAGAAGATTGAACAATAATAATTTAATATCATTAACAGAAGATACGCACACTTCATCACAGCTAATCTGAATTATATATAGCAATGTGTAAAATTTATATTAAAGCAACTGAAGGACTGTTTTTTTCAAAAAGCTTTCACTGCAAGAAATTTTGACATTAAGATATGTGTATGTGTCACAGCACAGCTAAGGGAGTGGAATATTCATCAGGCTGGGAAAAAACTTACCTTTCAGGGTCATTTTGCTGTATGTAGTTGATCTGGAAAAGATTTACAAACATATCATTCTTAAAAAATGTACGCAATATGATAAATGCAATGACAAACAACAACTCACATTGTACACAACTTCATTCTTGTCACCAGTACTTGAAGATTAATATATACTCGTGATCAGTTTCATTAATGGGTGCAAGTCGACAACCATGTCTAATTCACAAGATAAACAAAACAGTGTTTCTGGCCAATCCACAATACAAATGTACACATTCTAAAAGGAAAATATGACAGGCATTTTCCATGAGCAGTAAAAAGTTTGTTGCTCTGTTGCCTCCCACCGTTTAAGTTTTGTTAATGTAGCCCAAGGACTCAATAATGTAACAGTATTGTGTATCTGCAAATCTTGGCTCCTAAGAGATATTGCTGCCCTCAGGGCAGATTGGTAGAAATACACTATGGAATGCTGTAAGGATAGGAAATGTATGTCTGCCCTGAGAACTGCCCTCAGGGTAGATGGTACATATACACTATGC
>LD361413.1:0-16479 GCA_001465055.1 Ptychodera flava | reverse complement strand
CAAACATACAGGCCTTAATTTGCTGCTTACCTCCCCGTTTCGATGTCTGGTATGCAAACATTGTGAAACAGGGAGGTATTAGCAGCAAAGTCTTGTATTTATCAGCATGCCCTTCAGCCGCATGACTTCCATATATCTGATATATATCAGAGATATCTGGATGTTTACACTTGGCGCACGAGTTATCAGAACACCAAATTAGGTAATTACCCAGCAACTTGGCAGAGCACTTTGCTATTTGACCTAGTATTTACGTAAATAAGAGTCTGTTTTATGGTCTGAAGACTGATAAGAAATCCACCAAACTCAGCAGGCAGCTCCTCCACTGAGTAAACTGATATGCCTACACTAGAAAAAACATTTTCGACAGGCAGCTACATGTAGTAGATGGGAGAGTTTTGAAGGGGAGAATAAAATTTTGTAAAGTCACAGTGTAAAACACGATTTGATGTACGGTTGTCATTTTGTGTTCTGTCTTTGTACATATGCAAAGTATTACTAGTTTTCGAATCAGAATTACATACATCGAAGAAACATTGACTGTCAGAGCAATCATCCAATCATAATAAAAATGGACTGTTCCATAAATGTCGGTGGTAGGCTCATGGAAGGTGGTAAATTTGACGACAGTTTTCCACACTCCAGATTAATATAATGGATGCAGCCTGCAATGTTTCAATTCCAAATATCCTACCGAGGCAAAACCTGTCAGGTTCAGGCCCAGTACACAAAATGAGTACAATAGATTGTTTTACATCATAATATTTATTCCCCTTTTCACATTTTTTCTAGATGCCCGTTGCAAATGGATTGTTCCAGTGTAGACATATCAGTTTACTCAGTGGAGGAGCTGCCTGCTGAGTTTGATGGATTTCTTATCAGTCTTCAGACCATAAAACACTCTTGTTTAGGTAAATGCCAGGTCAAATAGCAAAGTACTCAGCCAAGTTGCTGGGTAATTACCTAATTTGATGTTCCGATAACTCATGCACACGCTGCAATATTTTTGGTGAGCCCCTTGGGTGCAGTACTTTACTATATCAGAGATATATATCAGAAATATTTTGATGCCTGTAAATTGAAAGACTGTTTTGCAAAGTGTACTAATCATTATGAAATTTGCAGTTCATATGAAAAGCATATACTGTATTATTGAATTTATATTCCACCTTTTGTTTTACCTTTGTCGCACGCACGGGGGGGGGGGGTCACACTGCTTTCGAAAGTTGGAATGGGGTGTCTAGCCACTTTTTGACGTCGACAAAAAGTAATCCACCCCACCCCATCCCCCGGCCAAAGAAACTGACCAGTCCCTAAATAAGTTACACAAACCCTTTGCCTTGCCATTTTCCGGAACGGCGCACATCGAGAAAAGAAAGCATTGGTGGCCTGAAGTAGGACCGTAACGTTCGTTCCGTTCTGCTTTTGTGCCATAGCAATAATGTCTCGCACGTTTACACTTTAACACCGCGCGCACGTGAGCTATTTTTAGTCTCCGCGGACGAAGTCCGGCGGGGACTTAGTGATAGATTGGGTCCCGTCCGTTCGTCCGTCCGTCCGTCCGTCCGTCCGTCCTTCCTTCCTCAGCCGTTTCTCAGACACTGCCGAACCTATTTTGTTCAAGCTTGCCACAAAGGCATAGCACTATGACCTCCAGATCCACATCGATTTATTTTGCGATACGATTCAATATAGCCGCAAGGTGGCCATATTTTTGCGATTTTTTTCATGTCTTTGAACCATAACTCAAACATCCTTGAACCGATTCTGTTCAAACTTGGCACAAAGGCATAACACTATGGCCTACATATGCATGTAGAATTATATTGCGATACAATCCAATATGGGCGTGAGGCGCCCATTTTGTTTGCGATTTTTCGTGTCTTTGAACCATAACTCAAACATCCTTGAACCGATTCTGTTCAAACTTGGCACAAAGGCATAACACTATGGCCTACATATGCATGTCGCATTATATTGCGATACGATCCAATATGGGCGTGAGGCGGCCATTTTGTTGCGATTTTTTCATGTCTTTGAACCATAACTCAAACATGCTTGAACTGCCTTTGTTCAAACATGGCACAAAGGCAAAGCACTATGAAATACATATGCATGTATCAATTAACCTTGCGATAGGAGCCAATATGGCTGCAGAACTGCCATTTTGTTGGAATTTTGCATGTCTTTGAAGCTTAATTCAAAGGTCATTACACCGATTTTGTCCAAACTTGGCACAAAGATCATGCACTAGGCCCCTATGGCATACATATACATGTCCATGTACTTCGTGACATGTTCCAATACGGTTGCCAGATTGTCATTTTTCCCCAATATCGCTGCCAGATGGTCATTTTTGGATTTCTTCATGTCTTTGAGGCTTAATCATATGCAAATATTCCTTATCCAATGTTGTTGAGACTTGGTACAAAGATAAAGTACTATTGCATACATATGCATGTCTACTAATTTTGTGCTATGATCCATATGGTCAATAGACAGCCATTTGACAGGTGCAGCCAACGAACAATGCACTTTGAAAGGGGTCTTTACTATGATATTATATAGTGTGCATGACAAGTAATGTGAACTGACTAATTTTAAGTCATTAGGGTAATTGATTAGCTGTTCATAATTTGCCCTCCCACTGAAATTTTTTTGACTTACCCTCCCCACTCAAACTTCATTTTTACCCACTCCCCACTTATTTTTGCCTGTTTCCCCTCCCCACTGTCAATTTTTGAAGCTCCCCTGCCCTGAGGCAAAAAAAAACTTGCCGAGTTCCCCTGCTCTGCAAAAAAATTCCCCTCAAAATTTTGTCATTCCATTTCCCCAGCAGACATGAAGCTACCTTATCCCGAGATGAAAAATATTGTCGATTTTCCCCTGCCCTGTGAAAAAATTTCCCCTGAAGACTAACATTCCCCTGCAGACATCATACAGTACTGCAATGGCCTTCTTCATTCGGGTTTCCATCCCAAATGATATGGTTGACTGGCTCCTACATGCGTCTCCTATATAATATGACACCCCCGGAAAATTTTATTGTGATTTTCAATGCATATATCCACAGAAAAATAAAAAACATTTTGTGCCCATAGAAATATTCAGATCTTTTCTCCACAAGTTTTCTAAAAAGGCGCCCTCTATCGTCAGAAATATGTCGATATACGTTGTCGATGTTCATTAAACAGTCCCCCTAGCAAAGGTTTTGCTTGGTGGAGACTTTTTCTCGGTTCAACTACATATAATATTATTTTCATTCATGTTTTGGTAAGAAATTATATGAAAATATTACACAGAGACTGCCAAAAGTCCTTTTAAAGTTATTTATATTTCATTGTTCGAAAACTCAATTCTACCTGCACGATTGGGGTAAGTTTACTCACAAAGCACTGATCATGAGGTTAATTTTGTAAATTAACATTTTGATGAAATAATTTTTTTATAATACAAGCAGGGGAGTAAAATACTGTGCAATACTTGTGCTGAAATCAATAAATTGAACTATCCTTGTGAAAGTTATCATTGAGCTAATATCCACAATCAGGGCTCTGAAAATTTATGCAGAAAATTTAACAAATGCTATATAATGACCTTGGCCATGTTGTTGGCCATTTGGGCAGATAGTAAATCAGCACATTTAAAGGCTGTGGAGTTAAAGCCTGTGTACATTTCTATTTACTTACCTTGATATTCTTAAAGTGTGGTTGCACGTCTTTTATGATATTATGTTTAAAACGAAGATTAGTTTAAGCTTCTAAGAATTTATTAAGTATTTTAATAACTGCAGTATTTTGTATAAATTACAATTTCTTCTCCAACAAACTTAAAAGTACACCTATGAAAATTTAGCTTTGGTCACTATGGCACTATGGAAAGTGGAGAACAAGCCAATCGAAGGTTTTCACAGAGTGGTCACACAAAATAAAGGATGTCACCACACAGTCATTTAGAAGACTGAAACCCACCCTCATGCAAGGTCAAATGTAAATTAAAGGTGATTGTACACACCTTTTAGCATGTTGAAGCAACCTGTAATCCCAAATAAAACCAAGAACCTTTATATTTTTGAAGCTATACAGGACTTAAATCAGCTTGCGACCGATAACACTTTCAACTATCTTGGCACAGGCTAAATTTATGCAAGCTGAACGATGAGTTTGAATGGACTTTGGGGAGAAGAATCAAAATGGCACAATTGATACAAAACAACAATATTAACAATAATCAATATTATTTGTATTACCACATACTAGTATTATTTTTGTATTTTCTTAATTTCCAGGCATGCGGTAACAATGAAGAGAGAGTAGATATTCTTCCTTCAAAATTGTTTTTGTTACATTCCCCTACAAGAAATTTTGTGGATACCCATTATTATGTACCAGGTTCACACCATACACCAACAGACAGAATACATTATATGAATTGAAATGAAGATACAATGTGCTCCTGGAGGAAAAGTACTCTTACTGGAACGTGTTGTATTGTATAGGGCTGATATGATCAAAATTCAATAGCAGTTAATTTGTCATACAGTCGAAGAGTATTGGATATCTAAATATCTATTTCATAGTTGTGTACAGATTCCATTCCCAATACTGCAACAGTATAATTAGTCCATTTTACTAGGACTCTCCAGAACTGGGTGTATGAATCCTGTTTAAAAAGAAAGTAACGAATGCATTTCCAGATTAAAATGAATGTACTTGTTTTAATCACTTGAAGATCACAACATATCCATTAAAACAGTACAGTCTTTTGCTTCAGGTTAAGTTATATCTTAGTTAATAGCCTATCTTACAGTTGATAGTCAACAATTTTTCTCTAAAGTTGAACCGCTGTAAAAGTCAATGATCTTATTTGTCATCACCACCAACCTACACCAAGAAATACCTATAATTTGTGAGTGCATTAACTACAGACACTTAACAGTTGTAGAATCTATTTACTAGCACTCTAGTCAATTTGTGGTGCTAATATGATCCTTTGTTACATTGAACTTAGGCTGTGATGTGTCAATAGAAAAACTTCATACGTGCTTTGAAACAATAAGCCAAATTACGTCAAAGTGTTTCTTGGCAATTTAATCACAAATTATAACACTCTCCTAGGCAAACTGCAAATATATCATGTAATTTTTCAACTTCAAAAGAACACATTTCCACAGGGAAAAGTTTAGAAAGACCATAAAAGCAAAACAAAACAACGATTGTCTCCATATTGGATTGATATGGGGTAAACAACGTCACAATTTCACTGAAGTAGAACAGTTCAATGCATGCCGTGGTTTGTTGTCTTTGGACCTGACTCATTGGGGGAAAATATTGAGCTGATGCCCGATTGTTTCATGGGTTAAAGCCGCAATAGCTGTAAATGTATAATAAACCGATCTCAAAATATCCTGAGTTTTTCCAGAGTTTTCTTTAAAATAAGACCCATTAAAGACTGAAAAAGTATATAACACTGTCATAAGTGCCGAAAGTGACATGTAAATTCAAAACGTTTACCATTATTTTAGATTACCCTCCATTTTCAAAAACTAATCATATGACAGAGAAAATGAAGATTATTACAACGAATTATCGACCATATTGTCTTGTAATCTCTGAATCTTTTCACGTATACTTCAAATTCTTCAAAAGATGCCATTATCTCACTAGATTAATTTGTGATCAATCATTTATTTCAAAGAAACATATTAATAGCGCAATAAGATACTACTGGAAAGACATCCTAACCGTTTTCTGCCACTTGACAATTCTCTTTCTAATTTGTTTACTTAGGAGGATCGTTTTCAAAAGTCCAAGGTTTTGTTCAATCTTGTATGAATATACTGCAAAGTATCAATTTTTTTTACATACAAATATGTCTTTATTCAACAGTTATTGAAGTAGGTATCAATACAACATGCAAAAGGTCTTACGTATGAAGTGTCAACTACTGACGAAAATCACATTTCAGCAGAGATACCAAAAGTTTTATGTAAATAAATCATTTTCTTGCTTTTTAACAGTTTTTTTGTAATCCATATACAGTTTTTTCCACTTTTCTTTAGCTTTAGCCTCATTTATATAACTTTCACACAGAATACAAAGCTTGACGTCTGTTTGAAATAAATTGTGTACATTTAACTTATTTAGACACCATGCTTTAAATATCGCATACATGGCAATTGATATGTGATTGACAGCTGTATTATCTGATGCTACTATAACTGATATCATGTTAAGAATGGGATCTATACCAAAGATTTTCTAATCATGGATCTTATTTTGTCCCAAAAATGTTGTATCTTAATACAATGAAAAAATATATGCTGTTGATCTTCCACAACGTTACACGTGTCACACAGAGGAGATGCTCTTAATTAATTTCCATTTGAATAACCCATTCGGTGAGAAACAATGAATAAACTTAAACGTAAAATTACAAAGCTTTTTATCCACGGCACATTTCGTACATCTATTACCCCAGATAAAATCCCAGTTCAATTGTTGTAAACCACATTTCCTACTCCACATAGCTCCTACATAAGATTTCCTACTTTTCTTTTCAATTAAGTTCAAATACAATTATTTAACCTTAATATTGACATCAGTTATGTTCACGTCCATTTCAGTGCTCGATTCAGATAAAAGGCTTAGCCAGGGTCTTAAAGCATTTGATAACATAAAAAATTCACTAACATAATTATTCTAAGACTTATTAATAAGTATATTTGTTATCTTATCAAAATCTATTTTATTACCTGTGACTATGTCTTTCACGAAAATAATACCTGATTTGATCCACTCAGGGAAAAACAAAGTTTTGTTTTTAAAACGAATGAAATGATTAGACCATACCACTTCCTTAAGTAAGGACTCTGCCGTATTTGGTGCTTTCACCTGTCTTTCAAGGCATTCGTGCATAAATAAAATAATTTCTCTGTAAAATGAAGGCAGAGCAGTGGTTTCAGGACAATCTTTAGGTTCTGTAGAATTGCTATAAAAACAAATGTAGTCAATATAGTTTTTCTAAATACAAATTTGGAATAAGCGTCCAACTAGGTTTCTCGCCTTCATCTGTATGTATATACTTACACAAGTGCATTGACCATGACGCTTTAAGTGCCTTATTTTGCTCTAAAATATCAACCATTCTGATTCCACCTTTCTTATAATCTCCAATGATTGTGTTTCGTGCGATTCTGTGCGTTTTCGAGTCCCATAAAAGATTAAAGAACAACACTCTATTTGCCTCAGTTGATGACTCAGAGGTACAAAATGTAACATAGAAAGTGGATAAATACATTTCGACACAGCAAAAGTTTTTAAGATTGCAACTTTCCCATACAATGTAAGATTTCGATTACTCCATACTTTAAGAGTGTTAGACACTTTTTGGAGTGTTTCCTGCCAGATCAACTTTTTACGAAGTTGGATACTGGTGTTGAAATACATTCCTAAAGACTTGATGGGTTTATCAGACCAGCTTATTCCAGCAATAATATCACTCCTGGTCTTCCATTTACCTATCCATAGACCATCTGTCTTTTGTGTAGCGGCGACTTCGCCAAAGCTCTTCACTATACGAAGGTCATGGACACTATTTTCATTTGCTAAGAATAGGGTTGTGTCATCAGCTACTTGGGAAATTTTAATCTGTGTTGATCGATTAATTGATTTATCTTGGATAGCAATACAATTGACATTATCGTTACTACGGATTGCAGTTGCAAGAATCTCGACCACCAGTAGGAATAATAACGCTGACAAAGGACAGCCTTGTCTAATTCCTCTGGAAGGCTGAAAAGGTTTTGAAACATACCCATTGGTAATCACTGCAGATAGATTACCATTATAAATCGTCTTAACATGACTGATAAAGTTATTACCAAAATTAAATTTCTCAAGTGCTTTAAACAAATAGGAATGTTCTACTGTATCAAAGGCTTTTCTAAAGTCGAGAAATAAAATGGCACCCGGTAAATCCTCAATATCCTCAATATCAATATAATGAATGATGTCGGACACCATGCGTATATTTTGTCCGATATACCTTCCAGGAATATACGCTGATGAATTTTATAAAATATTCTCTTCATTCTATAAGCAAGGGTAAAAGCAAGAATTTTATCATCTGTATTTAACAGGCTGATTGGTCGCCAGTTATCCAGATTTTTTCTTTCATTCTTTTTATACAAAAGTCTAAGAGCAGCATTGCGTTGGCTATGACTAAGCGTTCCTTTCTCAAGATATTCACTGATTGACTGGTAGACGATAGACTCCCAAAACGTCTGGTAAAATTCAGCCGGAAGACCATCTAACCCAGGTGTTTTTTTCTTTTTTACATTTTGAAGACTGCGCTTTTGCACTCGTTTATCGAGACTAGTCTATCCAAGAACTGTTTATCCTCATCTGATAACACACTGTCAACCTTAATTTGATCTAAATACTGTGTAATGTTATCAGGAAGTGGCTTTCGAGAGGTGAACAAATCTCGATAATAATCAACAATATTTTCTAAAATCTTACTATTACCAGAAATTTCCTTGTCTTTATAAATTAATTTACTAATAGCATTACTACATCTTCTCTTTCGCTCTAAATTCAGAAAGAACTTGGATGCTCTTTCACCCTCTTTGACCCACTTTGCCCGCGCACGGATCTGTGCTCCACGAGCTTTTTCTTTATACAAGTACGCTAACCGAACTTTCACATATGAATACTCATTTAGCACTTCTTCATTGAGCGTTTCATCAATCAACTCATCCAATACTTTCGATATTTCTTCTAGACCCGCTATTTCATTTCTCTGAGATATCGCTCTATCTCTGCAGTAATTGATAATGAACTCTTTTACTCTTATCTTTATAATTTCAAGGTTTAAGCTTGCAGACAACTCCCCGCACATTGTTAATGATCTCTTTAACTTGACCTATGTATACTTCCTTTAAAACAGAAGTGTTTAAGCGCCAGACCCTTTTTCTTGGGCGCAAGTTGATGTTCGGTCCTGTCGACTCAGGGCAGCATTTTACAAGTGATAGCCACAAACTGATGACGTCAAATCACCGTACACAAAACACAGACGTATGGCACTGTGTATTGTGTACAGCGATTTGACGTCATCAGTTTATGGCTATACCACTTGTAAAATGATGCCCGACTCAGCCGAAGGAATAGAAAGAGTCAATTGTGAAGTGTGGTATATTTTCCAGGGAGCGAGTGTGGCGTGGTCTCGTTGGTACCGGCTGTGGTGTCGTGCAGGTGCTACTATTAGCTTCGCCTGGTTTTACAGCTGCAGCAGTGCTGGACTTCGCTCGTTGTGATTGGTTGTTCTTTTTACCTTTTACGCTTACTTTTACTCTTACTTTTACTCTTTGTCCGCGACTCTCTCCGATTCGTCAATGTCGTCGCTTTCACTATCCGCAGATGGCTGACCCTCTTGGTGTGTTAATGCCACCTCTTCAGCAGAGGGGTTGATACTTACATCAGCAGATTGTGTCTCCTGGTCGACATATTCATATTTCTGCGCTCTGTAAAAGATCATCACCGGAAAGTTTCCGATACGAATGACATACGTTGGTATAAGTCTGGTTATTGCTCTCACGTATACTTATCGGTTCCCGATGAAACAATTTGTTAGTTTACCCTTGACCCGTAGCCTTTCGTTTTCTATTTTTATAACTTCACAACCGTATTGTTGGAGAGCACCACGAATCATAGAGTTGACAGCCGAAAAAGGCAGGCCCTTCACCGTGATTCTCACACCTTCTGCTTGTCGGATGAAAGGCTTTCTTTCTCTTAGTTGTACCAAGATACTCTGCAGAACGATTCCACTTGTCAGCATATTAATTCTATTTTCTTTGCCGTTTACGTATATACGACAGAGTCCACCAGCAAAAGTGAATACAAATCAGAGACTCAGGCTGGACAGATTCACAGGAAGCTATGTACACCTCCTCCATGGTCAGGTAGTCCGTCGCCTAAGTCGGTCTGCCTTCGGTTACGTCATTTTACAATAGTTATACCACTCTCCGCCTCGTGCCCATTGTTCTAACCATGCTCTCTAATTTCCATAACCGAATATTTTATTATATACCACCTGGCTTTCTTTTGTTTAAAAAGTGTCCGATTTACAAGTTCTTTTGTTTAAAAGTGTCCGATTTACTAGTAAATCGGACAGTTCTTTTGTTAAAAACTGTCCGGTTTACTAGTAAATCGGACACTTTTAAACAAAAGAACTTGTAAAATGGACACTTTTTAAACAAAAGAAAGTGACGTGGCGACGAGTAAAAAAAATCAAATGCGAGACATTATACCAGAAGAAATTTATTTCACCATCAAGTACAGAGTAAAGACACTTTAAAAGAATCACCGGACAGAATTAATTTTGCACGACTGTACATCTCAAAATCAATTACAGGTCACCGTGAAATAACGGTATTGATTGCAAATATCACTTCTGTGTTAAGGTTATTGTTATCACGATCATTCGAAGCTGAAATTTAAGACATCAAAGTCAGTTATCAACACTGAATGTAGAGGTTTCAGTCGCCTTTGGTAAAGTTAAATCTAGCTACAGGCAAACACACACGCAGTACCACAGTCATTGTGGATCTACACGTATTTTTTTTGTACTTGCAGTTTCTGTTGCGCCTTTCTCTGACGTGGCTGTGTAGCTTGGTCTTCCGATTGTGTCCGTTAACACTGGCGTGACAGGGGGACTTTTCTTTTCCATCTTCGGCTTTGGTAGTTGAAGTGCACCGGATACAGCTTTCATTTGTACTTCATCCGCCATATCGATATACGTAGAGCGACTCGGCAATTGCGTGTATGCTGCTCAAAGTTTTCGACCCAAATGAGCAAAGCGTGACTCTAACGTCGATCTGCAAACACCTTTTCACTTCATTCAACCAACCAATCAATCAAACATAATTCATAGAATTCAAATCAAACCAGGTGCTCAACCACGTCATCGCACTACAATAGCAACACATGTCAACTTTGTTTTATTCAATCATGGGTTATTTTTTTATACTTTCGTTCAACAAGGTGTCAAAACGCGTCAATGTTTTCCTGCCAAAGTTTCAACTTGCACTGCACTAAAATTACAAATAAAAACTTTCGGCGTGCAAACAAGGCTCTAATACTCGGCAAATTCGTGGTATAACACGGTCAGCGAACTCGTAGTCGGCGGTTTATGGAATTTAACGGTACAGTTTGCCATAAAACTCCTCGGCCCTGCGGGCCTTGGAGTTTTACTGGCAAACTGTACCGTTAAATTCCGTAAACCGCCTCCTACTCGTCCGCTTACCTATAGAAATACCGGTTTGGTCTGCCATTTTGACTTCTTTGATGTACAAGAAAATGTTCTTGATAATGCTCACTGAATGCTCGAGCTAAATGCTTTAAGCGAAAGCAATACTTATCTGTATAGGTTTATGATGTCATTGGTGAAGAAAACGTTATAGCACATACACGCTAACGTATTCAGAAGTTTCAATGCAGAGAAGCGCAGCCAGAACTTTGGATAAGCACCGTAGTGTAACCTCGTTTTGGCCTCAGCCAAGTATCAAACGTCATAAGTTTTAGTGTTGTTTCCGTCATGAATTTACTAACTTCTACATTTTATGGTTCACTTCTATCGATTTCAAACATAGAGAAAGTTCTATATCCTATTGTCAAGTTTTACGTAATCAAATGTTGATTTCTTTCTTTACATTGTAACAGTCGATGCGTTTTAGAATATTATAAAGTCAAAAATTCGAATGGAAACAATTGAGAAATATTTATTCAATAATCATTGTTGGCTTGATAAGTTGGTAAAATGTCTGACGATTCAGTGGTCGACAAAGAGACACGTGCGATTGAAGTTATTGCATTTTACTGAAAAAAAAAGACAAAAAGGAAAACAGTTTATATTGAATGTTGCTTGATTGACAAGGGAAGGACCGCCACACGTTCTTATTCTGACTGTAGTAAATGACTATCGTTGCAAAGGATGAAAAGTTATCGGTGTAATCTTTATAATTTAGGTGACTTTGCACTAATAATACCCAATATGCATAGGGTCTAAACATCAGCAAAAGCCTTATTGAAAAATAGCATCAATAAACTGGTGTATGTTTGACCATCGACACCCCTCTACATCACTGTTTTGGTAAATGACTCCGATATCACTAGTGTGTAGTTTTGACAAGAGGCATCACTTGCGTGTTTTGTGTGTCTTTGATGTTTGGGAGAAGTGGAAATCAACCATTATTGTGGTATAAACACAACAACCGCGAACCAGATGTCTAGACGCGAAAAACCATGCACTAGTTATTGCACAACTTTCTGTGGAAAATGAACCAAAGTTATTTGAAAAATTTTAATTGAAAAGTTGATTTGTTCGAATTCCTCATAATATGTTAGGCTCTCGTACAATTAAAATTGCAGATACTTTGGCGTGTGGAGTATAAATGGTCGAAGGCCGGATCATGGGCAGTGACCATCTCGACGAATATTTCATGTCAAGGATTACTCAATCTGTATCCAGCAAGATTTCGTTCTTCTATATATCATCTAGGACCTGGTCTCTGCTGATGTGCAGAGGTTCGGAAGGTCATATCTGATTGGTAGATTTTCATATTATTGCAGCATCTCGCATGTATATTGGTCAGCTGAATATCGTTTCCACTATCAATTTATTTCCAAACAAGCAATCAGCTACTCATTCGCTGTAAATTTAGTGTCTTCAAACTTTCAAGGCTGAAGAAAGCGACTATGTCATCTAACGCCATGGATATGTGAATGCATACACGATGGTTTACATGTAATGCAACATTCAGTTTCTTTTGATTTAGTGATTTTCGAAGAAAAAAAGAACCAGCTTTGAAAACGCAGTGAAACTTTGTGAAAGGTTCTGTTCAAGGTGTTAACTAACTAGGTGTTAATTATGTAGTGTGTAAGGTTTAGGTAAATTTTATGACTAATCCTCTATGCAGATGTATGCAAAAATTCAGTTGAGCGCTGTATAAGAAAGTTCTTAGAATACACATCCAAGAATGTCTGATTCAACTTAATCATCAACGTTTTCTACGCATTTCTATTTCCAATCTCTGGACGGATGCAACCGTCTTCAGATGCAATTTTTAGGGCGTTTTGTCACAGTCGCTTTAAATGGAAACAGAATGAAGTTATATTTTAACAGTCCACGTCATGGATTCGATACAAAGAAAGAATGACAAGTAATTGTACGGTAGCCAAGTGTATATCCCTGTTGTTTGCTTGCTCTCTTGCTATAACGTTGTCTTGTGCTGAAGCATCCAGGTTTTCAGAATGGTCAAAGTCCTAGTCCCTCCATACTGTGGCCTAGTCAAGGTGTTTGAACGATTTCCCGAAACTAACTCATTGTGAGGCCTTTCGGCTGAGGTGAGACTCTGGGAGTGACATTGCTTAGGGACCGCGTTTCTCCTCACCCTGCCAGTCACAAAATTACCGTAACTTGCCTTGGATCGAGGTCCGGTGCAGTAGCATATCGCCATGACGTCGTAATCTTCAACGGGCAATGATGGGGACTACATCAAGGAATAACGATAATATGTGTCTCTTCCTACCTCAATGGTCCAATCGAAACGATAAGGAATGGTAAGAGCAGTACGTGTTTCCATTAAAGGTATACTGTCACCTGTTCCAATTTTGCCACAGTATACCATGGAAAGAGAAAAACTAACCAATCACAGATTTTAAGCGGGTGGCCACTTTTTAAAAACAGTTCCCTCACATGGGCATTTTGAATACCAAGGAACGCCCCTTTGATCCATATATGGGCATATTTAGCTTACAGGTGACTGTATACCTTTAACAATGGATAACTAAGATCCAGAAGAAAACACAGACCTGATGTCTAGTTCTTTATCAAGCGATTTAATGACACACAAATTACACTCTACTTGCACGAAAAAATTTTACATCTGAAATACCACATTTTTTAAAATTCGCCGTGGAGCCTTTTCAGTGAATTCGTGGATTTCCCAGTGGAATAGTTTGTTTGGCAGGGAGTTTTGGATTTCCTTTTTCCGTAATTGCGAAAAGATGTTTAAAACTCTATGCCCTTTTAATTTCAGGATTTGATTCCGAAAGTAATTCATTATATTGCCCAGTTTCCTCCTAGATTTATAGAGTTCCTATCATTCAATTTCACTTGAGATGTACGAAGTGTACTTTGTGCTTATTTCATTTCAAATGACTTGTCATCAACTTTCAGACCAACCGAAACTTACGGTCGGTCGAGTTTGCAAGAGTTTTAAAGTGAGCAACTGCGGTTTAACTAAAATTCAGCCTTGAACTGTAAACTGTACCGTGTGGGAGAAGAAGGCTCAACCGATGAGATTAACACGACATTCGTGGCAAGAAACAGGATTTTGGCAATTATGTATACCCACAACCCTTTCAAGATGAGATGGGCCTATGCCCTAGACGCACGTACCAAACCATGACTTATCGGTTGATCTCTGTGGTTTTTTATGGTTACATTGTTAACCCTGATTAAAAACAAAACAAAACAAAGACACTTTTCTTCATAGAATTCAGGTAATAAGAAAGTCTCCGATTTTGTTGATGATACTGTACTTTTATAGAAATACAATATTTTCAACATAAATATAACCGGGAGCATACAAATTTCATTCAGTATCTGTCCTTGCGATCAGAAATCCTTCAAAGGTGGAAAGTAATTGTATCTATTATTACGGACGCTGATGATAGAAGTCCATATTGCAAAAATGAAAACTGGTCAATTGTACCATCTCTTTATGTTTATGCGTCCGGATTTCATATTTGCTTTGTAAACAGAAATAGAATGTAGTTTTTTCCGACTATCAAGAAGAACATTAAGACACTCTTTTTATTCTTCCTTTCCGTGTACCAGGGAAACAGAAAAGCTCTCCAGTGTAAAATGTTGTACAAGTGTTTTCCCTGTTATGTTCTACTTTGTAAGTAGAACTTGGCTATCCCTGAGAACTGTAATTATACTATTTGGGAAAAGGAAATGGAACATTTGGATTTCAGTGAAGTGGCTTCTTCATACCATAGGCATTTACCTTTCTTCAAGAGATATACTGTTAGGTACAATACATGGGAATGGATGAGTCGGTTTATTTATGAACGGAAGATAAACAAAAAAAGACATTTTCAGTTCCTTTTTATTTCAGAATTTGGAACAGTTGACTTGAGAAATTCGCGCATAAACAAAGAGGACAGAAAAGACAATTTAAGGATCTTTAGGGCGAGTTTCTAAATGTAATGTGACCTGTATACCTGTGTTGTGTCGATCAAATTGATTTTGTCATGATCCGAAAGATAAATCTATACTGAAAGATTTTGCTGTACTGTTTTTTTTTGCCTGTTTAATTCAAAACAATAAAAAATTATAGGAAAAACGAATACTGCCCTTCTTCAATGTGCTTTTTTGTCACATCAAATTAATTGCCAAAAGGCCGAAGGAACTTCACCCAAGTGGCAGCTTCGCCACCAAGTAGTACTAGTAAGTGTACGTTGGGGGCGCTGTTCAGATTGCACACATGAAAAAATCACTACGTCTGGATATATCCCAAAGCTATGTGATTTGAATCTTGGGAAAATAAGCTCTCAATTGAGGTTGGCAGATTAAGCATGCTGGTCACCAAAGCACTCTCTTTGTACATCTTGGCGAGTATTGCACTCAAACAGACTACAGAATAAGAACTAATGTATTGGGTGACCCCATCCTATGTCAATGGATGTTTACTCAGGATTACAGCTTGTAGCTTTAGGGCGTGAAAATCTGCTGAACATGTTGATCAATCATTTCAAGGAAATTTTCAGTCTTTGTTTGAAAATTGTACACATAAGCTTATCTTATATCTAAGGATCAGTAATTCTTTATCCATGAACATTTTTTCTTTGATACTGTACTGCTGAAATTAAGAAAGAGTGAAATATTTATGAAAATAAAATCATGCTGAGGTTTTGTGGAAAAAACCCAGTAAGAATTGAAGAAACTTGAATATTTTCTTTGCTCTTGGTAGTATCAGTCTAACAAATGATTTCACAATATATGAACACGAACTATATGATACATACACAAAAGTGTGTGATTGAAAAGGCTTCAATATTTATTTATACACTTCTTTGAAGCCCTATTGAGCATTCCTGGGTACTCCCAAAAGTTCATCTTCTCAGAGGTGGCACATACTCCCTCCCCTAGCCACCCCAAGAGGGTAAAGAGTGATTGATTTGCAACCATGAAGTAGTTGTAGAGGCTCAAGATGGATTGTCCAAAAGATGTTTATTTACGTTTATCTTTTCATCAATGGTGTAATTGATCTGTCCCAAGACAAAAGCTGAGATTATCGGGCATCTTGGGGGAATGACTGTACCCATGTGGTCAGATCCATTCTCTGCCCACCTACAATGATCAAGTCAAGGAATTCCATATGGTGGGGCATATATCGACTGAACACAGGAA
>LD361402.1:19449-42909 GCA_001465055.1 Ptychodera flava | reverse complement strand
ACAATCAGGAATAACGGAAACTTATTTTCTGATAGGCCTAAATTTCATCAGGTAGGAAACCCGATGTTCACGTACAGATGGACCAAGTGAATCTACTTTTCGGTGAAATTCCACAATCAGATTTCATGCACTCACATCCACTTGTCACCACCCTAATCTAATCAAGTACATATCAATAATCAAGAGTACATACATACACAGATTTACCTAGTTTTGTATTGGAAAAAATATTCATAGTTTCCTCTTAGACTACCATGTATAGTGAATCTACATTTCGGTGAAATTCCAAAAGCAAATTTCTTGCATCACATCCACCTATAACCATCCTAGTCTAATCAAATACAGTAATGTCCATCATCCAAATCTATATATGTATCTATATATCTAAGTAAAGCAAGTTTTTCATTGGAAAAATATTATTTACAGTTTTATCATACATTCCCATTTACAGTGGATGAACACTTTAGGTGAAATTCCAAAATCAATTTTTGTACACTTACGAGTTGTAACGATCCTATTCCAATCAAGTACATTTATGTCAATTATCAAACGTCTGTAAATGTATAGATAATGCTAATTCTGTATTGAAAAATTATTACGTATTTTTCACCATGTATAGTGAATCAACATTTTCAATTGAATCCAAATATGATTTTTTGTACACGCACACTGTTTACCTGCCACTGCAAGCAAAGTACATTTACATGAATCATCAAACATGTGCATGCATAGATATAGCTTGTTTTATATTGGCAAATGTTAATAGTTTATCCAATACACTCCCCTATTTTGATTTGATATTTCAAGACGAAGCACTATATCAGCCACATTTTGCCTTCTAATAGTTGTGCGGAAAATGGTGACCCTCCCCAAAGACATGCATGAAATTTCAATAGTGTGGTGACAAATTCATATCGGTAGAAGAAATTTGAAAATGTTGATTCACTATACATTGTAATCTATGGGGAAAGTATGAACATTTTCTCAATATAAAACTGGTTAAATCTGTGTATTTATAGACACTTAATTAATGGTATTGATGTACTTGATTAGACCAGGGTGGTAACAAGTGCCCGTGTGTGCAAAAAAATTGATTTTGGAATTCCATCAAGATGTCGATTCGCTATACGTTGTAATCAACTACAATTAAATAGTGTCTATTATCCAACGTCTATATATGCACAGGTATAGCAAGTTTTCAATTTGGGAAAAAAATTTTGAAAGTTTTATCACACACTCCCATGTACAGAGGATGAACATTTTCGGTGAATTACCAAGATCAATTTTTTTGTACTAATATGAGTTGTAACCACCCTATTACAATCAAGTAAATCCAAATATCAAATTTGTACACACACGCACTTTTTACCTGTCATTGCAAGCAAAGTATATTTACATGACTCTTCAAACATATGTAAATGTATAGATTGTTTTTATGGGAAAATGTTAATAGTATGCCCAACTGACTTCAATGTATTATGATTTTGATATTTTAGGACGAAGCACTTGATCAGCCACATTTTGCCTTCTAATAGTTATGCGAAATATGGTGACCTTCCCAAAAAGCCATGCATGAAATTACATGACCCTTCAAAAATGTTTCCGCAAAAACTTGCAACCCACCCGAAATATCTGTCCAATCCCTTTGAGCGGGGATTTCAAAATTATAGAAAATCTGAAGGGGAGATTTTAACGCATTTTGAGTTTGTTAGGGGGTAACTTGAAAAGTCTGAAAGTCTTTATTTGGATTCTATCCCTCCACAGAGGTCTTTGTGTGTGCAGTTTTACTCAAGCAATGGGGGTTCATGAAATTTTGTCATCTAAATAGGGGGTCATCAATTTTTGGTGCAATGGGTAGGGATTCACTTATTTTAACTGATGCACAGGAAGAATTTGCCGGCCCAACGTCGACCATAATATCTGAACGCTTCCTAACCGCAATTTAAAGTGTCAGATGCACGAGGTCTCATACAGCCAGAGCCCTGTGTAAAGTTTGAGAAGTTTGTGTGCAACAATTTTTGAGTTCCAGCTTGTCAAAAAGTTAGTACGGACAAGGAAGAATAAATCAAATCTTCAACGAATACAATATACAAGGGCCAAAAGCAATTTTGGGCCCCAAAAATTGGTGCTCCAATCTTTAGAGATAATTACATAGAAATACACCGTTCCGTTAGATCACCTGCAGTTCGCAGTGACGACAAATTTCAATCTTAAAATTGTACAGAGCTGATTAAGACAGAATCATGTTCTTTGTCTTTCATTGTTGTTACCGGTAAATTTTTGAAACGTTCCTCCACAAGTCACTCAGCGACCGATGATACTGTTCACGGTGTCTGACCTAGCAATGAAGATGGTGACCTCCACATCCAACTGTGTTCGACAGTTTCAGATAAATGGCATCATACGATGACGTGTTCTTGCATATCTACTTCTAAGGCAATGGAATTGGCCGACATAGTATCTTCCACGGTTTGTCCAACTGAACTATTATTACTGACATCTTACAGTGATCGCAAAATGTAATGCTCTTCCGGTGTTGGTATAATGCGGCGAGGAAAGAAAGGGTTTAGAAAAATCACACAACTCGATATTTTAACACTTTGCCCTGAATATATAAATACCTAATGACCTTTATCCGCGAAAGGGCAAACAGTTCTGCACCCGGAAGAAATAAATTTGTCGGCAGTGTTAGTTTTTGGCAAGTCGTCGGCATTTTCTGTTCCGAATGGCCTAAAACTGCGAATACAAATTAAGTCCTTCTAAATATACAACTGTTCGCCCTTTCATCAAACTATCAAAAAACAAGCTCGCATCTACTATATCAAACATCTGCGCTGTCTTAAATATACAGCTAACCATAAACGTGATATATTATTGCTTTAAAGAGGAGAACAGCATGTGAACGTTTTGACAAACGACGACGCTTTCTTTTAACTTCTTTTTACTTTCGATTGCTATACAGTAGACACGCAGACACACAAAAATACACACACACGCATATATATATATATATATATATATATATATATATATATATATATATATATATATTATATATATAATATATTTATATTATATATATATATAATATTATCATTATCATATATACATATATGTGATATATACATATATCACATATTAATGTAAAGATATTTCTGTAGTAAATAGACATACATACATACATACATACATACATACATACATACATACATACATACGTACGTACGTACGTACGTACGTACGTACATACATACATACATACATACATACATACATACATACATACATACATACATACATACATACATACATACATACATACATACACTAGTACATTTCGGGTATGTAGTTTCTTACCAACATTGGGGCCGATCATTTATTCAAGGAGACCATCGAGCTCGAAAAAACAAATTCGTTACTGATAATATACATGTTTTAAATTCATTAAGAAATGTGACATGATTTTTTCATATGATGTGTGGACGATTTCTTTTTAAAGGCGAACAATGAAGTTTCCTGAGTACATAGACAAGCCAGCTCACGGATCACATTGGACGATTCCAATTAAGAGTTTGTCTCGGCAAATACTTTCCTATGAAACGTGGTTTTATCAAGCAAGGATGTAAGTCCGACGGTCAATACCCTGTCACAAACATCTAACATACATCTCATGGAAATGATTTGGAATATCTATGACATACATCCTATTTTTTAGAACGTGTTAATTGTTCAAAGATTTGAACACGGTCCTGCCACACACTTGAGGGACATTGATTTAATAATTAGAAATCATGAGGCGAGCACGCCTCCGTTACTTTCCAGTCTCACTAACCATTGCTCTTCCGCGTAGGTTGGCCCTCTGGCGAATTGTGTCTTCCGGACAAATTATTGTGTATATCTCACCGAAACAACCGAAACTGAGTAATCGCCGAAATTAAGACACGAAAAGATCTTTGCTTCCTTCAAGGAAGTTCTTTATAGCGTTTCTGTCATTTACAGTCTTAGCAAACGCGTCATTCACACTACCGGTGTTCATGTAAAGAAAAAACCTATATCGGTCTCTTTGGAAGGAGGAAAATCCTTTAAGTTTCAAAATCGGGAATGTAACGAAACAAATTTCCAATTTTAACTTCGTAGGCATCATAGCCGTCATCAGCTGTACGATCTTTACACAGCTTTACGTACTGGACATTACAATTGGTTCTATTGGTTAATATTATCTGTGCTTTGCGTTCAGTATTCAGACATACCTAAGATAGCGCGAGCTTCAAATCCAAGGAAAAAACGAATGAAAACAAAAACTGCTATGGATAAAATATTCGTTCATCAATTCAGAATTGTGATCACAAGATCTTCAGAGCATTGCTATCTAGATATCACTATGGTTACATAGGAACGAACATACATGTACAAGTATGTACTTATGGTGGCGTGCCAGAACCCATCGTATAAAAAGTTCAAACTTTGCAATCTTTGTAATTTCTTCATAGATATTGTACGTGCTTGTCTTAAGATTCCAAGATTGCCAAGTACTGAACATATCCCTCTGGGAAGAAAGGAAACATTCCATAACGACATGAACACATCCTTTCCAGTGAATGCGTGCTTGACGATTCAAATGTAGGCCAGCTGAATGTCGTTCTGGCAAACGACGTCGACACAGCATTCTTGTACATTGCGCGAGTTTTTACCGATAATAATTTCTGACTTTCTATCCGAAAGAATCACACTTCCTACTTTCAAATATTATTTGAGTTTATGATATCGATTATGTCTACAGCGACGTACTTTTTTGACGTAAAACTGAACTTCACTGCGATCTGTAGTAAACGATTGTGTGTACATCATATCTGTGCTTTCAGATGGTAAATAAATGTACACAATCAGACTTTCGATGTCCAAAATGCACCCCATTTAAAGCCAAATATGTACTTCGACCTAACATAGTCTCGTCCTTGCAATTCAGCGAACGGCTCGTTCCTTTCTGTGACTTTTAAATCACCTATTGGCACCTGATGTTGGATTCTAAGGTTGTGGAATAGTCCTGCTCACGCGATGTGTGTCAGAGATTATTCGGCAAGCATGCCCATTAAATCGAAGTTAAAAGACTGAACGTTTTGCTCAAACTTTCCATTAATAACTTTGGACCTTTCTCTTTGAAAGTCAAGAATAAAATCAGGGGTCCCTTCGCAAAATTTTCCGATTCAAAATTAGCTACAACCCCTCTGTTAACTTCATGTGGCAAAATTGAAGTTTCCTTTTTCACAAAAACGAGTCTGCGAAAGCTCTATTACTCATTATGATTGAGCTTCAAAATGAGCCCATGAAAGTGGCAGATCAAAAAAAAAATTGTACAAGTTTGAGAGGCTGAATGTCTGTCCCCTATATGGGCGCATTCTACCTTAACCAGGTGTGTAGAGGTACCATGCTTTATGTTTAATACAGGCAATACCAACTAACATGATAAGTGGATCCGAATGTGGTTGACCTAAAAATACATGTTGCACTTTTTGTACTCAACATTATGAATATTTTGCTGAAATCAGTGAAAGTGGCCACACGACGGCAGTTTCTAGATCTGTAACTGTTAACATTAAACATGGTCCCTCAACGGCGGTGGTTTGACTGCACTCCCAATGTAAGCTTATCGTCTGTAGTATTTCATCGAGTCGAAACTAAAAATCACCTAAAACATAGATGGTGTTGCAATGCAATATCCTACAGTCTACAAGAAACACTCAGCGTAGTTTGCCTCCGTCGACGATATGAAATCTAGACCTTTCCCTCTAATCTCACAGACAGAACACTGGAGCTGTTATGTTAGCCCATATGTTAACACATGGTATTAGACCCAGATGTGGTACAATCGTCTACCTGCCTGTGTCCATGCATGTGCCTTAAAAATGGCTGATCGCACGGCAATGAGAACACGGGTGCGTTTTAGAATGAATAGAACTAGTTACCGTAATGAACTTATTGTAGATAAAATATATTTGCAATTGAAACCTATAGGAATAAGGAATAGAATTTCAGAGTGGTCTCTCTCTAAGTCTGAACAAAGCATTTCGTGATCCGATCCAAAATCATGGCCGTCGACGTCATGTTGCCATTGCGTGTCATTTGTTCACGTCCAAAGCCATACTTAAGCGAAACTCTCCTAATTGATTCAAAGTTTTCACGGGGACAATATGCTATTGCATACATAAGCGTATAATTGCTTTTACCGTATCCAATATGGCTGCCAGGGTGCCATTTTAACACATTTTGACCCTTGCGCCATTCCTCAAATATGCCTCAGATACTGTTCCTAACTTTATTATGATAGCTAAAAACTATGACATACATATTGACACCAATTTTATAAACAATGTGATCATATAACCGCAACGCAGCCGTCATGTAACTGATTTTGGACCTATGAGCTACATTATCTACATCAATTAAATTTTAAAGTGATACAGTATGGCCGACAGGCAGCCATTTTGAAACAAAAAACCAAACATTCACGACTGGTTCCAACCTTGTATCGCACTCAAATTTGTCAAAACACAATAAACAGTATCATGGACATTCATATCAATCCTGTGTGGCTGCTAAGCGGCCGAATTGTCGCAATTTTTTCAAAGTACTGGGCCGTCTCTGCAGCAAATTCTTCGAAGGCCGGGCACAAAGGCAAAGTACCGAAACCTAAATACGGTGGACAGATGATTCGTTCGAAACGTTTATGGCGTGTGATATTTTCAAACCCATCTGCTCCAAAGCAATAGTTTTCCGCCGGAGAAGAATGGCTACAGATATTGTACATGAAATTAGTTTGTGGGATGAAACAGAATTCGTAGAATCAAAAAGCGTATAGGTTAGCTGTAGAAAGTGTTTTGGCTTTCATCCGGTCATTGGGATAAAATAGCGTACTTTCCAACAGTGAACAAAGACCCCCTTTCGGCGTCGATGAGAATGTGAAAAATTTATTTGCAAGCTTCGCCCACACCTCGCATTACCTATTGAACAGATCAGTGAGAGGCATTTCAACAAACAGAACTTAGGGGCAAGCTTAAGACTCGAAAAAGGCCACTGTGCACACAGTAAGCGTATACTAAAGCGCTTCGACCACTGTACGTATAGGACTTGTTATCAAGCAATGGTGCCAATTTACATCTCGCTTCAATTTTATGCGTTTTAGAGAAGTGGACCGATTAATATCTAGATGTTTCATTGGCTAGTCACTTTGACACATAAAGAGACAACTGAAGTATCATTCACAAACAAAGACCTCAAGTGAACGCACCCGATGCTGTCCTCAGATATCTAGTTTTCTTATCAATTTCTGTTTTCTCGCACTGGACGAGTGAGAGTGAAGGGACCACATTAACTCAATCAAAACCGACGCCATATTAACTATCGATATTTGCTAATATTTGTGAATAAAGCATTGCTGTGTATACACACGATTCGTAAGCCCTTACTACAAATAAAGTCCTCATTAATGTTAAAGCACTTACTGATACAAGTGTGAAAGCAAGCAGGTTCTATACCTACCTACCTCCCTACCAATTTCACTACCCAGCACCCTCTGACCACCCACTAAAACTAAGACGATTTTTTTTCTTCCACCAAAAGCTTTAAAATGAGCCCCCTCAGTCGTTAGACCCGAAAGGATTTGGAAACAAGTTGATAGTCCAAATATCAGTCCTCGAGGCGCTTTCTTCCTTAAAAGGGTGAGTGTGAGGGAGACGTAGAGGGACTGAGACTTGAAGCCGAATGATAAAACAGCTGATAGACGGAAAGGAAAACAAAGAGTCACGAGTGGAGAGACAGAGAGAGGGTCAGCCGGATTGTCAGACGGGAGAAAAGTGAGAAACAGCAACAGGGAAAGGGGAGCATCATACAGACTGACATAAAACCGGACTGTAAAGATAGTACACGTGGGATTTTTGATACATACGCCCCCTGTGAAATTTCTTGCTGTCATCCAGACATAACCAGTGACGACTGAAGACGGTAGGTCCCCACGGAATGCCGATCTTTATGATCAGTCTTGCGTGATCACAGTGATATCGACAGATATATCCCATCACGTTATTCATTGGTATATAAAGCAGCGATATTCTAAAAAAGTTTGATGAAGAAAAATCAAACACGTCGTAAACTTCATTGGTATGTTTTACTGTGAGTATAACTTCATTTTTTTCCTCTGCGTTACATATTTCATAAGTTTTACCGAGTTCTTCGACATTATTGATGTGGTTACGAAGGAAATAGATAGCCGACGTATTTCCACGGGATCTCGAGCATATCCACTTTGACATACAGTATTGAACTTGGAGGGACTTGATGTTTTTTGAATAAGAGGTGGTAACAAATCGTGCGCCAGTATAGATCGCACAGTTTAAATACGCTCGTCAGATTTCCCTGGACGTTTACTGAACGAGTCTAGCCAGTGACTATGTATACATATATTCTGCTTTTACAAATCTATTTTTGTTTGCGTTTTATTGTCTGATTGCTATGACCTTGACATATGGACAAAGTTATCGTGAATTTGAAGAGAAATCATTCAAAGGAAAAAGAAATAAAACTTTTATTGTTCCTAAACAGTTCCATCAAAAGTTACAAGCATCATCCCCGTTTAACCTAAACACCAGAGCTGTGACCTGTGTAGCCTATGACATGAACCGCCGGTAAATTCACGACCTTTCTGGCGCGTGCAAAGTCGCACGTCCCTGTCTACAATGCTCCTTCCTGGAGTTCTGAATGCTTGTGTGACTACTCCGTTTGCCCGATTTTTATTTTATTTATTTTTTTTTTTCCATTAGGGTGCTAAAACAATGGAAAAACCACTTTACAACGGTTACCATGAATGCCGGAAAAAACACATTATATATGATATTATATGATAGCAAATAACCCCTTCCCCAGGCTGGAATGCTGGCATACACGCTTTGGGTACAATTCGCTAAACATACAGCACTCGCCTGTGATAGCCTGTACGCAATACCGAAATCTTGTTCGTAAGCGCCTGCGTCGAAGATAATTGCCTTTTAAGGTAGCTTCGTTGTAGGGGGTATGGCAGCTTCCTTTCCTCATGTCTTGTTATCCTAAAGCATTGAATTTCTCAGAATGGCAGAGCATGCAAAAAACAAATGTGCTGTCGATATCTTCCTTCCTAGGATCATGTATATGGCCCTTTTTATCACGTGACCTATACAGCAGACACGCTGACCCTGACAACCTCTATCATATCACTTAACTTTAACTCTGTAGCTGGAATTGCGTGACCCTAAAAGCGTCAGAGGGTCCCAACATGGGCAAACGCCGTGGAGACCCAGCGATCGCCGGCAAAAGTGTTAACTGTCGAGGAGGACCATATATGCAGGTTAGCGACGTAGGTCAAACTTCAAACGATTTCCGTTTGTCAATAACAGATTTGACGATACTGATCGAAACTGAAACCCGCTGGTACAGGTCGTTTAGATAAATAAACAGCCAGAGAGTAGGCGGCTACTAAAATTGAATCAGGTCAACCAGATTAATATGTAGATACCGTGATCAAGAACTACTTCAAAAGGATATGTTCTTAAGGGTAACGCTGAATATCATGTGCTACATTTGGGACACTCGTTACAGAAATAATATGTTTTGGAAGAAGAAGTTAGAGTTCGAAATTAATTTTTCAGGAAGATGAACTTAAAAACGTATTCCTTTACAAATGTATAACTTTTGCGATTAATTTGCCTGTGGCTACGAAATAATCATTTTGTGAATTAGAAACGAAAAATAACAAGGGAAACTGAAAATGGCTTTTATCCTTAATGTAATGAGTCTCCTAAAAAGTATAAGGATGACCCCGTCTGACCTAATATATGACCTGAGCGTTAACAGCAAACATGGCGCGTTCAAGTGTACCATCAATATATTGTCGAGTGCCTGAGGTTATCATGATGACTTACTGAATAGTAGTTGTTGGTCAGTTCGCCAGGTGTAGCACTTCATAAACTTAATCGACGATTAAACCATCCAGTGTACCAGTACCGCTCGGTGTTGCACCGCATCATGGAGTCTGCCTGTCAGACCGAGGGATGAGTGTCACACGCACACTATTAGCACCGAGTGGACATCAATCGGTACGTGTATAGGTCAACCCGTCCTTGAGACAACTGACCTACTTTTATGGGAAGCAAGTTCCACATCTTTGGAAAGCACGATGGGGAAAAGCTCCCCTTACATCTTTCTCGGAACGATGAGGTCACCGCAAATACGGTACAGTGTTTGCGATCGGATTAGATTTTACACTTTCTTCCGTGATTGGTAAACAGAAAATCTCGCGGTGGCTCATGGTCACTGTTCTGCAGCTCAGGCCTTGACGGTTCAGCTCTCATTATTCGCACTTTTCGACGTACTTAGCTTAGTTTTGTGAAAAGTCATATTCTATTATGTGTGTCAGCGTGTCAAGTACGCCACATTGTCGTTCTGATAGGACGAGAGCTCGTGCCAGCTGTGGCAAAATATATGTACTAGAACGGTTCCCTAAATTACTGTCGAATTATACCCACACTTATTAAAATGTGATGTAGATATGGCGACGTTCCCACGTTTGCGTGTCTTTTGCTATTCTCTTCAATTTGGTGTGAGGCGACTAGCAACCAACGAAAACAGAAAAGAACAAGCACCTCTATGTCCGAAACATTGAGGACACACAGATAACGGGTTATACCTCTTCCGACAAATGAAGTAACTTAAAATATGGTGATCATATAAAAAGCAGAGAATATTTTTGACTTTTTTGACATTGTGTTTTGATGACTTCAGCGCCATACAGAGTAACAATTTGCGCCGTCAGCTTTAATTTCACACCACGGAACCGTGCCTCCATGCGCGAGCGCATGCTAGGTATGTTAAGACCTTTAAAGTGTCTCTGACCTCAAAGGTGTCCCCATGCTAAATGTCCATTAAAGGGCCATTATTTGTAACTTTTGACCATTTTTACCTCGGAAAATTCCATGTTGGAGGCTCAAATTTGTTGCAAAATGTTGTTTTACGAAGAAACAAACATGATTAGTGATGTTATAGCCACATAAAACTGCTAATTTTTGTTCAAACGTGTTGCCCTTCCGAGCTCGTTTGTTGACGTCTGGCATGCTCAGCGTGCTGGGGAGAACGCAGAATGGTGACGCCGCGATCACGCCAGATGTACAAGTTCACGTTTATAGGGGGATCAAAACAACATTGCGTTGTGGATTGCCAGACATCTGGCTACGCAACGTGCTCGGACAATGGACTACGACGTAAGTGCCGGGCATAAGTAATGAACATTTATTTTGAAATTGCTGTAAATGGCTCGCGCAGGTGCAGAAGAATGCCTACGTTGCAATCCGCGTATCAACAGAGTTTGTATTTCTGTCCGGACAAAAATTGAAATTTTCGTTGTAAAATCACATGTTTTTTAGTTGTAGGGCACGTAATGTTTCCGAATAATATGAGATTCTCTGTTATTTGACAGGCTATTCAACATGAGCCAGTGATCATTTACATCAAAACTAACGGAAAAATTGCAAGGAGATACAGCTAATGGAACTTTAAGTTAGGGGGTTAAACTCAAGTCTGACAATACCTACCGCATAATGGACCCTTTTGTAGTACATGGACATTAAATAAGTAATATTAGCTGCTATTTGATACTTTAAATTTGAAAAAATATACAAAATTAGGGCTGACGATAGAATTAACGATTGAGAGGGCTTGTGTCTATATAAAAACATACCTACTTTATAAAATGACGCATGTGGAAGTCATATCAACATTTTGAAGTCATACTTATCGCTGCTCTTATAAACATGAAAACAGGAATAGGGCTCGAGGCAGAATTATCAGAATTATCGGGGTGCTCTTGTTGTTGTTTTTTCCAAGAGTATAGTTTTATTTTGTTTGTTTCTTTCAAAAATAGACCACCATATAAAGAGATACTTTCAAAGTCATGCACAGTTTTGAAGTCATATTAGTTGACGCTATTTAATTCTTCAAGTTTTATATAAAAAACCACAAGATTAGATCCCTAACGAGTTATTGAGGGGGAACTAGTGTTTTGAAAAATATATCATAAAATTGGGGGAAAGATTTGAAATAATATCGATGTGTAGATATCAAACTGATTTATTTTATTCAGTACTTCAAGTTAGATATAAAAGTACAAGAACAGAACAGAATTAACAAGGGCTGGGGCTAGTGTTTTTAAAGAATGTACATTCAATACTAAGGGACGACTTTGAAGTCATAGTATTTGCTGATATTTAACACTTCAAAGAGCACAAATCATAGCTTGGAACAGAACTAACAAGGTTAGTGGGTTGTTTTTTTCCAAAACATACATTGCTTATATAGGAATGCTTGTTAGTTGATAAGTACAACTTTGAAGTCAAAGTATTAACTGCTATTTGATAATTCAAGTTAAATATAAAATTAAAGATTAAGGTTTCTTGTACAATGACACATTTTGCTCCAATTAGACAAATATAGTTTGATATAGCACTGAAGCTTACTAGTATAATCATCAGAATTATTCAGGGGTACTTTTGAGGTTATAGGGACACTTTATAAGGAGTTAAAGATTCTTTTTCAATTCAATGTCTGTTGGACAAAGTCGAGACCATGTAAAATAATGCTATTCGTAACTGACGCTTTACAGGTCAGCTGGCACATATTTGAAATAAAATACATTCCTTCAATTATGTACAAGTATTTTTATATAGAAGAGGCAGCATATGATCATCAGAATTATCCAGGACACCTTTGAGATCATGGGACACTTTTGGAGTCACATATATTCTTTTCAATACAATACCAAATGTTTGACAAAGCAGTGGAAGTGTACAATAATCCTACAAGCAACTAACACTTGGCTGGTCACCTAGTACATTTTTGAAGTAAAATAAATCCCTCCAATTACGTATGGCTAGTTTGACACAGCAGTAGAATCCATGAAAATTATCCAGGGACACTTTTGAAGTCGTTGGACATTTTTGGAGTCAAAGATATTTTCTTAATTCAATACTAAGTGCTGGACAAAGCCAAGGAAGTGCACTATAGTCCTATTAGTAACTAATACTTTACAGGTCACCTGGCACATACTTGAAGTGAAACAAATCCCTTTATTTACATATACGGTAGCAGTGGAAGAATATCCATCAGAATTATCCGGGAACACTTTTGAGGTCATGGGACACTTTTGGAGTCATATTTATTCTCTTCAAATTAAGATTAAATTTTGGGCAAAGCCATGGAAGTGTACCATAATCCTATTCGTAGCTGACACTTTACAGGTCACGTGGCACATTTTTCTGTCAAACATATTTCTTCAAATATGTTAAAGTAGGTGGATATAGCAGTGGGAGCATATAATCCTCTAAATAATCCGAGAATACTTCTGGGGTCGTCGGGACACTTTTGGAGTCAAAGATGTTTGTTCAAATCAGTACTAAATGTTAGACTAAACCATGGAACTTTACCATAATCCTGAGTAACTGACACTTTACAGGTCACCTGGCTCATTTTTGAAATCAAATTAATTCCTTGAATTATGTAAAAGTAATTGGATATAGTAGTAGAAGCATATAATTGCCAGGATTATCCAGGTAATCCATCAATCAATCAAACATCCATTAATGTTGTACTTGTTCAAATGCACAGTATTCAGCTTTGATATGTACCTCGGAAATCTGATAAAATCCACTGATATGTCATGCCCATGAACTTACAGTTTGACTTAATGTTAGTATAAGTTTTTTGTACTTTAGAGGTCTGATCAAATTCACTCGATTTACTTTTGACATGTAGCTTTTATATATAGAGAATAATTACATGTATTCATTAACAATGTGATTGTGATAAATATAAATATCATCATGAAAATCAAACTTTGAGCACAAATAATTCTAAGTATAACCAATATTTTAGAAGTTCAATCAACTCCTGCCATTAAGTTTTGACATATGGTCTAATTATAAATTTCATTATTATGCAAATGAACTAGTTATTAAGGATGTCATGTCGGTCAAACATTCACTATAAATGCAAAATTAGTGCATTCAATATTCATACACAGCCTAATTACAGAAATTCGTTAAATATGCAAATGAGCTAGTAATTAAATTAGCATGCTCATAAGACATTGAGCATAATAAGCCTCAGGTATGATTAATAAATAGCAGAGGTCTGTTGCAATTGTACATTCAATACTGACATATCCGAATTCAAGAAATTCATTAAATATGCAAAAAAGCTAATAATTAGAATGTCGTGCTGATTAAAACTACAAAATTAGTGAACCTATGTATATTCAAGGAATGGCAGAGGTCTGTTCATAATCGATTAAATTAGTGGTGATGTAGAGCTAAATTACAGAAATTAGTTATGTATGCAAATGAGATATTGATAAGAATTTCTTGTTCATAAACTTTAAAGAAGAAGTAGACCCATGTATGATAAATACATCGCAGAGGTCCATTCAACATCGATAATCTGAGCATTGATATATAGTCTAATTACAAAAATATACTAAATGTGCAAATGAGCTAATAATTAGAACGTCTTGCTTATAAAACTTACATCATATGTCAACCTAATCATGATCAATATTTCCCTTGAGTTTTGTCATAATCGGAGTGACTGCGTGTAAGGCTCTGCCTCCCTAATCCAAAAGACTAAACCAAATCAAATCCAAATTGGCTAAAATAGGTATAACAGATATGCATATACTGCGTTTACGGTTTGGATTAGCTATGGAAACGCAGCTATCGCTATGCGGGTCAAAGGTCAACCCCTATCCGTGGCGGAGTTGACCTTTGACCCGCATAGCGATGCCCGCTACCCCGCCAACAGATAGCTGCGTTTCCACAGCTAGGTTTGGATATGGCTGAATGTTGTATTGACGCCGATGCTGTCAACAGCCAGATCTTGTACTGCGCTTGCATACAATCCCATAATGCTTTCATTAAACACTCCAAGCCAGTGAAAATATTTGACGTGCAGTTCGGCCTGGTTTCGCATGATTATATGCATCGGGAATTAAAAACATGATAAAAGTGAATACATTTGTCAAAAACGACTCGGACAAGAGATCAGTACTGTGGACGTTACAAAGTTCTACAACTTCATACAAAGGTGTGAATAAAATTAATTAGACTGCTAGGAAATCAAGCACGCCGCCCTCGAAGATATCCCAGAATTTGCCACTTCATCATAGTGTGAGGTAGCCACTCGATAGTTAATATTATATGATATTTTATCACTTGAATTTAGTTTGTATGACTAACAATGAATGGCCGACAGTAACCGCTGCTCGTGGTGCATCGTGAGAATCCTCTCCCTTGTTTATTTTCGTGACATCTGAAGGAGAGTCCATCCTCTCTCAGTGAACGTATTGTTTTGACAACTGCTCAAGTCATTAACATTGACCGGATGATATGTTGACAGATAGTTTCAGCCATGCTCGGCGTTGAGAGATGATTTCATCCTGTTAACCTTGTACTTAGATTTGAGTGACGTTCCTCATTATAGACGCATACCTAAGTCATGACAAAGCCAGAGATTCACTCAATATAATCTCTGCATTTTAGTGTGTTAAAGGGATAGTCGCTGTAACTTTTGACCATTTTTTCCGCCCGACCACATGATAAAAACCTAGCTAGATTATATCTATCCCTTCCTAATTGTCGATTGACAAGGAAATAAGTCGAAAGTAACACCCGATTGTGAGTAACGAACGGTAATAAAACTGTTGCTGGCCTGCGCTTGTGTTTACAAAATGTTAGGCGATCACGTGGTATGGAGCACAAGGAGTGATGATATCACTAGCCACGCGAGAGCGGGATTTTAAACGTGATCACTGCATGCACTGTAACAATGGAGACGGAGAGCGTCGTAATTAATGCATATTTATATCCAACTTACGCATATGTGTTTTGATTGTGATGTACGTCCACTGTTCGTTTGAATCTGGAGTGCTATTTGTTAAAACTCTTTTTTTTCTGTTGCTTGAGTATGAGAATGTTTTTTACGTTTCAAGTGGTGATGTATTAGGTCAGAGTAAAAAAGAGCCTGGTAATTTAGGCCCGGTGCGTTAGCCAGACTTGGCATCGGCAGTCGGTGCATCGCCCGAGCCAGCGCCAGGGCCCGAAACGACTGTCACCGAGTCAAAAAACCGAAATGTCGAGCATTTTTCCACCAACTATTCATTACCAAAGTTTAAAACTAGTGCATTCATAATTCGGTCAGTTTGCTTTGTCATTTATCGGCGAACAAGTCAACTAGTTCAATGTAAAGGTGACGATGCGATGCTATACTTCAAGTTAACGGGATTGGGAACGGCTTCACTTACACTCGGGCCAGCGGACACTAGTTGTGTAGGTACGTTTGATGTTGACCTACATGATCCGCAGGAATTACTGCTGAAATCACTAATTTTTCAGTCTATTTTTAAATGCATGTTTATTGTTTGTTTGTTTTTATGGGGGGCATTCTTATAAAAATTTACTTCCGTCGCGAGCATCACCACTGAATATGACAACATACAACACAAGTGTACATGCATGGTTACAGAAATAAGATTATTTCGCAAATGAAAAAAAGACAACATAACTGCAAACTATAAGTCATGCGAAGAATTTATCTACATAAGTGACCAAATTTTACCAGGTTACCCGCAACTCAATTTGGTCTCCTACGTTTGTAAATTTTCAGTGATTTTCGTATTGTTCAAGGGTCATGACTGTGAAGGCTAACATAAACATTTTACATCGCATAGCCACAAGTGGTGGACATGTGAATATGCATCCTTGTTCAGACATGATAAAGGTCGGATATTGCCAAACTGTCAGTTATATTTCCAGCTGTCAATGTGAATGACAGATACATTGTTCGGTCGACCCACTGTACTTGTCGTTTGCGCTGCGCGCTGTAGTGTGGACGCCATGTTGAACCAGAGTTAAACTGTGCGGTACTTCTCTTGCACATTCGTACAAAGTCGATTACGTTGCATTCCGTGTGTCAACATCGTTGAATTTCTTTCCGTTAAGAAATTCTCTTCGTCAATATTCTTTATCACGAGGAATTGATACACATTACGTACTGAGGTCAATTAGTAGGTGATTCTTCATGATTCACTATGCTTATTCATGTGAATAGTTCGCGACATGCAACAAAAATAGTGAAAATATTCTCAAAAGTTACAGCTACTATCCCTTTAAGGCAGTACCTGCCGAACCTGTTGGGAACCTGTTGCGACGCCCAGCCGACATTGACTGTGACCGACGCCTATTATTAGACTAGTGTGAGACATAGAAGTTTTACCGTGTAACTTGTGTTACTCAGGTGAATAAAGTGCTACGACTTAGGGTATATTTGTGTAGCCGTTGCCGTCTCTACTGCCTGACGTTCCACGCAACAGAGTGTACGTATCCGACAATAGCTACATCACAACCACGCTACGTGACAATAGATTCAAAAATGGCCGCCATCTAGCGATACCGTGAAGACGCTAAATTTTCAAACTAATGCTATTATGTATTTTCTAGTAAACTCATTTTCATACCAACGACGTTTTATTGCCTGATATACAAGGCAGTGGTATTTTTTACGAATTTTCATTAGTTGTACGCATGAATTTTTTGATCGAAAAATTGATACTTTGTAAGGTTTGGCCAAACATTCGATGCATACACTTTTCCTCGGACTTTTTTTGATGAAAATCGTATGGTCAACCCTGTCAATGTAGTATCTTTCATGGTACGAAACATGTCAAACTGTCAGCCGACCCTTATCGACCCCATGCGTTTAACTTATTTGTTGCCAAATTTCGCTCATATTTGGCCACATTTTAATTAAACTTTGCCAGCTTAGTATGTAGATTTTTTAAGTTTTGCAATGGTGGTCAACTGTTCTTGTCGGTCATCGGAGCACTATGGAGCACGATTTTTTCGATCATCATCCATTTCCTGGTACGATTGACCCTTCCCAGACTCTTCACTCAAAAAAAAACGCGCGTCGGATCGAATCGCCGAAAAAATTAATGAAAAGCAGGAAAGGAGAACGAAAAGCGTCCAATTACTCATTATCGAACATAGTCGAGGGGGGAAAAATGCAGAAAACTGAATCCTTACATTTTTACGTGGGAGAACGTTGCACATCGACTCGGGCTAGGACACTTCTGGGTATAGCCAACAGTTGCGCTCCATCAACTCGTGGATCTGTCAAGTCAGATTTCAAAGCGAACACACGTAACTTTTAACCCCAATCACGTATACAGTCCGCGATTGGTTCTTGCCTTAACCCTCATTACATAGGCGGTACGCCATTGGCTCTTCCCTACTGTTCTCTATTCAGACATTACCCGGACTGATTAAGTCTCCACATTCGGTTCGAGTAACAACACTCTATGCTTGAAATTATAACCTTTTGAGTTACATCTCTTTCTTTTTGAAGAGTTCCACATTCGTTTTGAGTTGAAACTCATTCAACTTGAAAAGTCGTACATTTGTTCCAAATTGAAACACATTCGTTTTGAGTTCAAAGCCATATTTACCCTGAGAGCAAGCACACTCCGTTTGGATTCGCACTTTCGTTTCGAGTTCAAACTCATGCCATGTAAGGAGATGACATATCAGTTACAAGCGCCTCCAGACCACTGATTCTGATTTCTTGTCAAATTCGAGTATTCATGAGTTGCATGAAGGAGTCTTTAATAAGAGTTCTACCAAATAAGTAGGACTCATGAACATTTCACTAGGGTCAGACGGAAAAAGTGACCCAGAAGTAGAAATATTCGCGTACGCAAAGCACACGACGTACAATGTTGCTGTTAAGGACGGGGGAAAATGGAATTCGTCGTAGAATGTATTTGTGGGGCTTCAGAGCTAGAATCTTGAATGATGGCGAAAACGATTCCAGAAATTGCTTAATCATAGAGCATTGGAGGACATTACAATGTTATTTATTGAATCATCTACCGAAACTATGTAATCTGAAAATGTAAAAAAACTGTAGGGAACAAGTAATTTTCAAATCCCCCTACACCCAGTGCAAACTTTTCAAATCCTTCCCCGCGGCTACCCACAGCATTTTAAGTCACCCTCGAATTCATGCAGCCCTCCACACACAGTACTAGTATTTGTGAATGCAGCCTAAATTGATCGATGAAAGCTGACCATTAGTTGACTACCAATCAAGCCTAAGTTAATTTCTTTTAGCCAATAGTAACGCAGTAAAGTAGGGTGTTTCCATATACTATATCGCTGATTGGTTAGTATTTAGAAGTGCCCGATCATGCATTTCTAATTATCCGTACTCGGAAACATATTAATCGCTGCTGGCGTCGAAATGTCACCAGAGGAAACCCCTCAAAACTCGAAATTACTCTAATGTCTTGCTGATAACATTTATACATAACTGTCCATGGGTTTGTTGCATTTAATTTTTCGTAATTTGTGTCTTTATTGTCTGACTCTGCGAATCCTGTAAGTTGGCTGCATAGCACCTCTTTTAGTTCTTCTTGAAGCCGCGACATTGTAATAATTTTGGTGAACGAGCGCGTGCAGTCCATGTGTGTGTACTTGTCTCCTCCGTCGTTCAGTCATTGTTCGTCAGCCGACCGCTGAGCTCGCCTATTTAAGTTGTTCTCTGTTTTCTGCAAAACTGCGCGTTATTGACGTCGAAAGCCCGACTTGTTCCTGAACGTTCATATCAGCAGCCATGGCAAACTGCTTTTTCTTGTGTCCTAGATCAGGAATCAGGATGGAAACGGGTCGAATCATTAAGACCCCTTAGTACGATCCGCGTAAATCACACATAAACTCTGGGGCCGACTCGCAGCGATTTCGAAGCTGTTATCCAATTGGGTGGCTGAATCTTACCAATATAATGAAAACAATACAAATAGACTCCCTAAGTGGCTGTGAATAGTGACAATCGACCAATCAGATATAACCTTGCAAACACGCTGCGAGTCAGCCGAAACTCTGCCGACGTTAAATGACGTAGGGCATGACGTCGTGGTGCTGGCGGAGTCTCACAGCAAAGTGACTGGACTCACAGCGAGAAGGCTGGGGTTGCCACACGCGCCACACAGAATGCTTGTGCACGTCTTTCTGCCTCACAAAAAGGTTAATGAAACGCTCTCGTCTACCAATCAAAAGTGTGACGGGTCAAAAATGATATAACTTGTCTGAAAAAATGCCAGATTCTTCACATGAAGTGTTTGACTCAAAACGAATGTACTTGCTCGAAACACAAATAAGCTTATGTTTGTAATCAAACGAATATACGAATCTTCAAATGGAAAGTATTTAAAAATGATATCATGATTTATGGCCAAAAGAGCTGCAGCAACTCAAACCGAATGTGAAAACTTAATTTTGGCGTTAATTGCGCGCCATTCATACCCGCATGTGGCGGGAGTTACGATTGCTTGTGGATGTGTCCTAAGTGTTATGGCCGCAATATCTTGCTATGCTCTTTTTTCACAAAGCGATTCCTGGAAATGCGAAGCATTGATAATATAATCTCCTAGTCCAGGTCACAACGGACCTAGTAGATTAACCAAGTCTGACCTTCTTTCAAGTAGACACGCTTTAGGCCTAGCGTTTGACCCTGCGGCCAGAATTAATTAACGTGACCTGTGCCACATCATAGTGTACCGACAGGGGAAAAGCTATGGTAGCGTTTATTCTCTAACCTTTTCAGAATAAAAATCAGTGCATCGCTCCGATGTGTCGACGTGAAGACTCAGTGATCGCAGGTAACGGTGCAATCTGTCAAAAATGACCGTTATGCATGCAGACTTGCGATCTAGGTCAGACAAATTGAGTTGTCTTATTACAAACATGTTTTACAGTACCAATCGAAACTGAAAACCCCTGATACACGTCGTTCACATAAATGCACAGTCAGCAAGAAGGCGATTACTGAAATGGAACCAGGTCAACCAATTAAATTTGCAAATCTCGATATTTAAAACTTTTTAAAAAAGTAAATATTTTAAAAGTAACATTGAATACGAAATTCTATCAGGACAGACACTACAGAAAAGAATACATAAGAAAATATGGATATCGAAACCCAATATTTCAGAAAGATTTCACTGAAAAACTTAGAGCCCATTTAATTTAATCCCTTTCTTAAAATCCCGTTTTTAGGAGTAGAGGTAATTCCAAATTCATATTTATTAAATGCTCCCGTAAAAAGTGATTTCTAATGTAAGGAAAGAGCTATAGGAAATCTTGCAAGATTGACTGACAAAATGTTGAACACTTCATGGTATGAAACGAAACTGCTTGCGGTTGTCATTTGCAAATTGACGCAATAATTAGGTTTCTTATAAGGGCAATCTGAAATAAGTAAAGTACATAAAGTCCTGTCTGTAGTTTAAAATGTGACTGTGGGTGCTTCATGCAAAGATAAGTCGGCCATGCCTATATTAAACAGTTGTCACGCTATTGCTGTAAAACTCGCTCAAAAGAGTACTTGCGAGCAACTTCGTAACAGGCTGGCGGGCATTTTTTCTGGTACAAGCCGCGGTGGGAAAATAACGGGCAGGAAAATCGCTTATCATCAGCGAGCGGTGACATTTTCCTATTTTTCCTAGCGGCAACTTTAAACAAATCCCAGCGGGCGACAGGAAGAACTTTTCGGCCGTTTGAGGGAGTTCACAAATGACCTGAACAGCGGAGAGCGTTTTAGTGCTTAGATACCAGTGAGGAGATACGCTAATAGGGAGATGACTAGCGGGGCGATTTTCTAGTTGAGTGCGGAAGCTATTTGGCGAAAGATAAACTCCTCCGAATCGTAGGATGGGCAATGGTGAATATCTTTCACCTCCCCTTCCCCCTTTTAAAATTTCTTTAAAACCATTGGTTGGCATGGTCGGACGCTTTTGTAACCGGTTTGTCGGATCTCAATGATACGACAACAAATACCAGACCTCATAGCCACTGCCTTTGCGTCAAAAAATAATGTTACTATCAGATAAAGATGAATAAGTGTTTTCTACCTTAGCTGTAGACATCAAACCATCAGCCGACAGATCTGTTGGTGACGCTTCACATGGAGTATTTAACGTTCTGATGCCAGTTTTTATCCGGCATAGGAACATCTCACTCCGCTACGATGATCAATATCCTTTGGGCTCTGCATACCTGCACCGCATTAGAATTCTCGAGGTCGGGGCCTGGTCTCGAGGTCAGGGCCGAGGTCCTATAGTCGAGGCTCATACTTTGCCTACCATCGTAACATGTTTACAGATTCGTATTATTAGGGACTGGTCAGTTTCTTCAGCCTGGGGGGCGGTGGATTCATGGGGGGTCACCCTGTTTTTGACTTTGGTGATAGGGGGGTCACCATGTTTTTGAAATGCCCAATAGGGGGGTCAGTGTGATTTTGAATTTCGACACAGGCTCATCATTGCCTAAAATGCATCGTGTCAGCCACAAATTTCATCATTCAGTTGCATTTTTCGGCGCGCCCTTTGGGCGCTTAACTTTAATAATCAGACATATTTTTCAGCACGCCCAACTTTAACATATCAGGCATATCAGAGATATCTGTATGTTCAATATTTTTCAGCGTGCTCTTCGAGCGCATTACTTTAATATATCAGACATTTTTCAGCACGCCCTTCCAGTGCATGACTGTAATATACAAAACATACATATCAGAGATATCAAGATGTTTCATATTTTTCTCCGCGCCCTTCGGGCGCCATACTTTAATAAATCAGAGATATATGCCAGAGATATCTTGATGTTTGCTATGTGAAAGTTTACCGTTATGAAATCTGCATTTCATATGAAAAGCATGACAAATTCCTGATACTTTTCTGTTCTCTCTATGAGAATTCAGTATGAGAAAGCAACATGCACAAACATTCCACAATATCTATTTGATACAGTAACTTATTTTAGAGATAGAAAAATGACAAGATATCTTTCGTTCTCATTGATGCAACTTTTTTCCTTTGTGTCTCAGGTTTTCTGTAGAATGATGCTTTTTTATGACCATAATAACACTTAAAAAGGCAGTTTTTGTCATTAGGTGCTTTTATGGTTTCAGTGTTACAAGAAAAGGTCATCTCAGACACTGTACACATCAGATTTGGCTAAAACGCCTCTCTATGGCTCCTCAGGAGATTTAATTGGATGGCTGGCAAGTCTTAACACCCATCAAAGTTTTTGATTTACTGCTTTTTCCTCTTTGATATCAATGATTGACATCCATTTCTGTACAACAGTTCAGGACATCTGGTTAAGCATAGAAAGTGTGAAATACATTCACAGCTCATTAAAAATGTACTGTATTAAAACTTTAAGATTGACACTTTGAAATTCCTATCTTACAACTGACATGTCAACAATTTCATTAAAACACAGAATGACTGTTAAAATATAAATCTATGTAAAATAATATATATATATATATATA
>LD361401.1:31830-48248 GCA_001465055.1 Ptychodera flava | reverse complement strand
ATCGGTGAAAATGGAAATCGGCAGAGGTACTACATGCATTTACGCGTATTTTAATGTCCAACTCTCCGTAGTTTTGAAGATACATTGTTTTACCTGGCAAACTGATGCCTTTCCAAACGAAATGTGAAATCTGCTGATTTTGCAGGTGTTTGGTCCGTTATGCTGCAATTTAGCTCCGCATGGTAAATGTTAGGTGCATTCGAAGGGCAAGTTGAGAAAAAAGGTTAGGTCATACCAGTATCTCTCTATGGGGCTTACTCCAATAAGAAATGTCTCTGCTATGTCACTTTGTGGTAATATCCGTCTTCATGGTAAAAGCAAAAATGTACCAGAATCAATAATAAAATGCATTTAGGGAAGAGAGAGAGAGAGAGAGAGAGAGAGAGAGAGAGGGGCAGGCAGACAGACAGACAGACAGACAGACAGACAGACTGAGTTGAAATAGGCACCAGAAAGTATCGGACGACAGACGCCGTACGATGGATACCAGACTACGCCACACATCAACCTATTGGATAAACTCCGTGTTGCTGACACGGGAACTAAAAATCATACGTCAGTCACATTGAGTCTCTATTTAATTCCCTTGAAATCATTTTTGTATTTGTTTACGACTATGAAGTTTAAGAGTAATACTCGCGTGATAGAATGAAGTAATGAGGTAAACCTTAACTCAAGGTATATTTTCGGCGGTGTGTTTCATTTCTAGAAACTTTAGAAAGCCGAATATATAAGGTATATTATGGCCATGGAACCTACTAGCTACTCAAACAGTTTACGCCGGCTTCCAAAAGCTCTCGCGAGATATCCATCGCCTTTCGAGACCCTCAGTATCTCATCTCAAACGCTGGCGTTAAGTCAAGTGGTGTCTGAGAAACACGGCTTTAGAGCCAATAAAATTTGACCCTTTTGATTTTCAGTTCAAGATAAGAACTCAGTGTTCACCTAATATGACATTAAACTGGTCAAATTATCATTTTCATTCAAGGTAATACATTTGTAGGTCCATGGGACATTGTCATTTAAAAAGTCAAATAGGAAAATCATGAACATCCTCTTCTAGTGTTTAAAGCTTATATTTGGTTCTTTTATTTGCATCAAGTAGGCATGAACGGATTGAATGTAACTTTGTCAAATCTAGTGAGTTGACCTTTTCACCTCAATGAAGTACTAGTACAGTTTTTAAATTTTGGTTGATGTCAACAAAGGCATGCAGTCCATTCTCAACAGCCTCACCTTGGACTACAGGGACCAACAGGGATGGCCAAGAGGCAAAATTAGCATATTCTCCCTTCACATTCTGTTAATTTGTTTTTCAATAAAGACAAACATTAGCTTCCAATGGTCTTCTATCCATTTAGTCAACACTTGAATTGCAATCCTTCATCACCACAGACACTGATATTTTCAGTCTATATCACCATCTTATTGCCTGACAAGCTGATCTTATTAGACTTAACGCTAAATCAATATGTCAACATAGCCCGATATACTGATGACGCGGAGAAAGCTTTCTTTTTAACATCATTACTTTATTAGACGATGAGGATCGGTGGACTTGTTGCTCTGAGAGGATTATGTTGTTTTCCCCGGGACCGTCCCCTTTTTATGACCCAGCGAAAGAGAGGATTTCGTTCACAATCTGGTAGTCAGACTAGCGATAATTGTCCGGTTGTGATATTCAACGGGACTCTCACTGTCTGCCATCTGCATGATCAACCTTTTCAATCCCTATACAGCTGGTATATTCCACTCTATTGGCACGGAAATACGTGCAATTGAAAGAAAAGTCTGAGCATGCGCAAAAGTCCCGCTAACCAACGTAGATGAAAATCACCACTGGACGATTACCGCTATCTGTCAAGCGTATAATTCAATCTATTATTACGACTACATTAATTTCCATGATAATAGCGTGAAGTGAAAAATGTAGCCATTACATTGTAATTGAATTGATCGTGCCGCGCACTTCGAAGCACACTTCGAAAATAGTAATTCATTTTGTGTAATGGTAAGCTTGGCAAAGATACCCTGAAAATGTCTCCACTGAACATACATGCATGTACGATTGCTCATTGCACACATACATCGATTTTATGCATTTAAATGCAATTACAGGTGTTGGCGGACAGATTTAGGTCCCCGGTTCACAACATGACAGGACGATGGCCAAAAACTACGTGTTCATCGTATGTAGTAATTTCTCCCCGGCTAAGAATTTCTCCCCGACTTATGTGTCAGCATTCAATGTTAGCGTCGCATTCAATTGTTTCTCTTCAACATATGTGTTCGCATTCAATGTCTGCGTCACAGTCAATTTTTTCTCTCCGACATATATGTTCGCATTCAATTGTTTCTCTCCGAAATATGTGTCCGCATTCAAAGTTTGCGTCGCATTCAATTGCTTCTCTCCGAAATATGTGTCCGCATTCAAAGTCTGCGTCGCATTCAATTGCTTCTCTCTTACATGGGCGTCGCAGTCAGTGATTTTTGAATGCGGATACATATTTCAGAGAGAAACAATTGAATGCGACGCAGACTTTGAATGCGGACACCTATTTCGGAGAGAAACAATGAATGATTGTGATGCAGACATTGAATGCGAACACACATGTTGGAGAGAAACAATTGAATGCGACGCTAACATTGAATGCTGACACATATTAAGTCGGGGAGAAATTACTCCATACGAAGAACACGTAGTTTTGGGCCACCGTATGACAGCGTCTATTGTTTGCGATAGTAGGTGTATTACACAGAGATTTTCTCCGCTTTTGTATTCATATATGGACACGTTTATTTCTGGAACTGTCACTCACTCGACACTTTTGTTAACAGTTTCACTGAGGCCAATATCAAAACCGATTTCTGAAGGCGCATTTTCAGGTAATAATCTACATTCTTCATTTGTGAAGGACAATCTGATAGGTATCAATATAGATTGCCTAGGAAGGCTCCATTGAAATTTTTATAAACTGTGAACTAACGTGTGACTGTCCGGCTAATCTTGAGACAAATGGAAAAAATGATTCAGCATACAAGAAGACTATAAAGTAGAATGACCTACATTATTCTTGTCACCAGCATTCAATTAGAAATTGAAAAGTTGAAGTATGTTCCACATACTTCAGAAAGTATATAAATACTAATCCAAGATCTTATTTTTTGTATTACAGGTTGACAAACACGTCCGATACTTGACGAATCGTACAATCATAGCTTACTATGATTAGTCTTAGATTAAAGAGTTCACCTGGAGTTTTTTCACAACCTTGTCTTTACTCATGAGTACTTAATATGCATGATATGCTATATAAGTGTCTAGTTGTACCCAGAAGATGGTTAAATGTTGCTATGTACTTGGCCGTAATTCCCGATTTCTATAATTTTAGGAAGACTTTCCAAAATTGGTATTTTTTAACAATCACACTTTCCTTTGGAGAAAAAATGTCGTAGTATTTTCTAAAATAAGCTTAAAACGTCTGCATATTAATAGATTGTCAAACTGTAGCCACATGTGAAAAATACGTGCTTGCTTTCATTCTGAAATGTACAGTCCTTTTACCTGGAAAGATTCATGTGATACAAAGACAAGTCATTTTGAACGCTCGGTACTCGGTTTCCTTTCTAACTTTTTGAGTGGATGCAAAACTGCATTATGGTTTGTAGTTGAACAATAGCATTTGAAAATGATTAGTAGCCGATTTTTTTCTCTCAAAGTTCACAAGAGACGACGTGGCGTGACACCGTTAATGGAACGATCTCGTCGGGACTGCGCTCAAAGGTCGTTGGAGACAATGTAAACACAGTGTCGAAGCTACGTCGGCCATTGATGAATATTAAAACATGTTTGTAATAATGCTCATCGCGGACTTTACATCTTGTGGCTATGTTGACGTGATGCATCTCTTTTATCTAGCATGAAAAACAATGTTTGTAAACTAGGCAGTGACAAAGGCACAGTACAAGCGACCCTTTCCGTGAGTTGTTTTCTGAATGAGATAAAGCGTGACAAAACAAGCAGGCATTGGAGGTTCAAAGGACAGACTGACGTCAAATCTTTCGAGAAATTTCAACCGTCAGCTGTCATTTTTGTGTATCGCTAAATTAGAAGGGGGAATAATCAGCTGAACTGGCTGACTAGCTAACGTAGCCTGTTCACTACTCGACAAATTAGCTGATTGGTTTCTACTCATAGAATTGGGATCTTGTATTTGAGTTTGGAGTCACAACAGCGAATGTTTAAGTTTGAAAAAGAGACAACTCACACTATCATGCTATGGCGAAACTTGGAGTCAAAACTATTTACTGTTCTGGTGTAACTATTTATTGCCTAGTTGTATTTAAATAGTGCCATAAGAGGGTTACAATACATACAAACATGGTGACGAACTTACAATCAATCAATGTAAGATATCGATGTTCTTAAGCCACACGTCTGCATAAGTCATCGTGGTATAACAACTGACATTTATGTTTTAACTTAGCACTTCCACTCAAAATTCAACGTACTAGAAAGCCAGACGCTCTGAGACACTCGGAGTCAATGTACGACCGACTAGGTTGCAAACAACCGGTTCATATACTCGCTTGTAAATCTTGTCAGACAGGATACACCTATTACATCGAGTCGAGTTTGAAACATTTGAAAGATTCCGTTTAATACAAGGGGGAGTGACCAACATTCAAGATGTGATATCGCCACTAACTGATGATGTCATACCTACCTTAGAGAAAACGTACCAGCTCATAATGCTTTGCACTCACTACAATGTATACCGAGTACCACTTCTTGAATGTGCTGGAATTGTACATAAATTTAGTAAGGCCTATTGTGTCAAGGGTTTCCAACTGAAATTGAACATTGCCAAAACATCGTAAAAATATTCAGGGGCAAGCTCTGCAAGCAATTCCTTAGCGGGATGGCATGCATTTTATACTCTATATTAACAAGTAGGTGACGGACTTGTAGGCAATCTTTCCTTATCACCGGCTGGAATTTTTAGTTAAATTTGGTAACTGCATAATGGTCAACATGAAAATAAAACTTTATTTGACACGGAATATGGTGTCATTGTTGCTGCTGTTGTTGTTGCAGTTGTTTGTTTGTTTGTTTTTTGGACGAGGAGGAATTTATTTGTTGCAAAGAGATGACAGCAGATATTACAGCGGGGGGAGAGAGAGAGAGAGAGAGAGAGAGAGAGAGAGAGAGAGAGAGGGCGAGCAGTGAGACTTTTATTTATGTGTGTGGAGATGAGGCGGGAAGATTATTTGGAGGGCAAGGAAAATTTTCAAATAGCGGGAAGGCAATCACAAACAAAACAGCTGCTGTTTCCCCTCCAATTTTGAGTTTCCATTCAAATTATGTTCGATTTTTACGTGCGAAGCCACCCCTGGTTACAGTTGCTAAAATTAGCTCGTTTGCGACCACTAGGTATTGTGGCACACTTTACATGGGTCGCCTCGTAATTTCCTTTAGATTTATTTGCGACCTTGGTCCCCATTATTTTCAAATTTGTAGCGGTATTAAAGCTTTACCGTGGCTGGACTGTATTATATGTCGTGCTACCAGAGTGAAATCTAGCAGTCAACGCTACCAAGGATGTTGTACACTTGCTGATCTTAGAAGGAAGTAATTTTTCAAGCAATTTTGGGTTGGTGATGTGTTCAATTGAAGTCAAAATGTCAACAAAATGTTTTGAAAGGACATGTACATATAGTCTGAATAAACATTGTGTCCAAAATAGCGAAGCCACAATAAGAAAGAGATAATGATGATGTTAATGATGATAATGATAAACCAGTCTATTATAAGTTTTGAGGCATACTAGATATTCCTAAATTCATAGTATAAAAAGCACAAGGATAGCAATCTCTACAATACCCTCCATAAATAAGGAGATGTTTACTAAGTTCGGGTGCTTAACAATACAAGTAACAGTTAAGATCTCTCAAAGAGGTTAGTCTCAAGCTGTGTCTGAAACCTAGTGCAGACACCTAGGAATAAAGGTCTGCTACCTGGCAGTAAATTCAATAAAATTGCTGAACAGTAAGAAAACGGTCTATAGTAATATAATTATAGCCTGGTGTGAAGAACCTTAAGTGTCGGTTATAAACTTGAACAACGAAATCTGTTTAGGGTCGTTGAGCCAGTTAAACTCACAAACGTACACGTTCCTCTTTTCAGAAACAATACTATGAAGTAGTTTATGTGTAAGGAGCTAAATTTGATGGGTGGCCAAATTTTAGGATTTTTGTTATAATTTTTATTTACGAGATACGGCAACCCATCGAGCATGGCAACACACTGCAGTGTAATCAAGTTTGGCAGAATGTGTAAAGACTTTAGAGTCAGGCAAACTTGATGTGAGATAATATATTTTATGAATAATATACAATAGATGGATAAAGCGATAATCTGACAGGTCTAAATATAATGTGTTTCTTAAAATTGTAAATATTATCAAATCAGATTTCAATGTTACGTGCATTGTCACACTGTAATATTGCTGAATTCGACTTGAATGCTCTCAATAGTTTTTGATGACTAATCAAAGCAAGACCGAATCAGAATTATTTTTTTATTTTTCCATCTTTCACTGTGTACTAAGTTTGTTGGAAATCACCAAATCTTTGATATCTGCCAATCATCCTTCCATCTGAGAGAATGCGCTTACCATACTGGACATTGAGAGAGATTTGAATCAAGTTGTAAATTTTCTGTTAATATTAACTTTAGATGGCCTGACTTAAGCATACCCATTACTGTACAACTGGGAACACTGTACGAGTATATCTGCGTGCGTGTAGCATCGTCCAAATAATTCCGAAATCATCATGGGCAACCCTTTGAGTACACAATGCCGCCAGTGTAGACGGAGAAGCACAGAGAGTGGCAGCAATGGTAGTGGCGATGAGTACGCCGAACTTGATCGTCAGCTACTTGCTGCTGCAACTGATGTCACCATTGCAAGAGTTCACGCGATGGGTCCTTCAGCATTCGCCACGGGTCGAATACCCGACAACAAGAACGATGAAGTCAAGCCAGATATTGCTGATGTAGGAGAAGCTGTTACCGCTTCTTCAAGTTCAAGTATCTCACAGACAGATTCAGGGAAGGCTGGAAAGAAAAACAAGGCAAAGTAAGTAGTATATATTGTATGAACATAAGTCGAAAGGTGAAGAAACTTTAGCCAAGGTTGTAATTCTTTTCTTACGCAGTACATGACTACAAAAGAATGTTTACTGCTGCTAGTTCTCGTTATGGTGTACTGTTACGGACACCATGATATTGTTGATGCAAACATGACACACTATCGGATTACACTCCTTTTATTTATTTGATGTTTATTTTTCCAAAACTGCACATGCAATAAATCACGTTATTTTGATGCAGAACAAGTAACGGCGATGAGTACGGCGAACGTGATTGTCAGCTACTTGCTGCTGAAACTGACGTCGCCATTGAAAACGTTCGCGCCAGGGGTCAATCAGCATGCGCCACGGGTCATATACCCGACCTCAAGAATGAAGAAGACAGGCCAGATACTGCTGATGAAGGAGAAGCTGCTACCACTTCTTCAAGTTCAAGTATTTCACACACAGATTCAGGGAAGGCTGAAAAGAAAAGCAATGCAAAGTAAGTGTATTAACATAAGTCGTATATTAAAGGGAAGAAATTTTAGCCCAGGTTACAGCCCTTATCGTACGTAGTACGGCGTACTATTTTGGTGATAATGGGATTGTTAATGCGTATGTGACTCACTATCAGATTACACTCTTTTGATTTATCCAATACTAATTTGGTGATTATCTTTCCTACATTTTGCATGCAATACCTTACAATCTTCCACCTCGTATATGTAGTAGCAGATATGGTAACGGTGATGTGTACAGCGAACGTGATCGTAAGCTACTTGCTGCGGAAACTGATGTCGCCATTGCAAAAGTTCGCGCCATGGGTCCATCAGCATTCGCCACGGGTCATATACCTGACAACAAGAATGCTGAGGCCAAGACAGGTGCTGCTGACATAGAAGAGGCCTCCAGCCCTTCCTCAAGTTTAAGGACTTCAAGCACGGATTCAAAGAAGACTGGAAAGAAAATAAAGGCAAAGTAAGCGTATTATTAACATAAGTCGTATAAAGGTGAAAAACTTTAGCCTTGGTTGTAATTCACATCTTACGCAGTACATGACTACCAAACAATGTTAACTGCTGTTAGTTCTCATTATGGTGTACTGTTACGGATATCATGGTATTGTTGATGCGTACGCGACAAACTATCAGATGGCACTCTTTTGATCTATCCAATTTAGTTTTTACCATCCTAAACTTTGCATACAATAATCACGATCTCGTATGACGTATATGTATTTGTCGGATTTCGGCTGAACGTTAATTCAAATAATTGCAAAAACTGACAGCCAACCAAACGAAAAACAAGTATGGTTGATGAATACAGTTCAGGTAAACTTTTACAAATCGCACCCTAACCCATAAACACCGCCAGGATTGTTTAAATGATAGTATTATTAGTTTTATACAAGAAAACGTTGCACTGGGACTCTATTTACAATATAAAGGTAGACTTCTCACCTTGTGTCAATCAAGATCAAGTACTGAAAATGAGAATACACTGATCTCCTCACTGTAATATTTCTGTCCTCTGAATGAAGATTGGAGTAAATTAGAGGAATGCTTTCGATGATGTGATGAATAAATTTACAGTAACTGTTGTACCCGAATGGACATACGAAATCTTGTCTGATTGTTCATTTATACAGGAATGGTTACATGTTCTGTGTATTCGCGCTGTTTCCGTCAATATAGTGTCAAAACTAAATCGAAAATCTTAACGTACCTGTTCCCCACCATATCTGGCCATAATTTTATTTCAGCTATTCTGACGATGTGAAATTATGCCAAAATATTGTCATTTTCTAATTTTTCGATATGTTTGGCCTAAACCATCACAATTCCATAGTGAAGAAAAAAAGTGGTGTTCCCATTCTGCTTTTTGAGATATTTGACACCAAATCACCCCTCACCCCATAATTCTGTGGCTGAAATTGCGCATTTTGCCCATTCCTTATGAACACATACTTTAATACGTCAGTAAAAATAAATTTCTCTTCCCGAACGTGTCAAGCATTTGGATTTCATATTGAAACAAAGCATATCGTTTATATCTGGCCCATTTGAACTTTGCAAGTTTTTTTATCTCGCTCTGCAAACAAGAAAACGACCCCTGTACGTACTTATCGGGTATAGTTGCTTAGAAATTGGTCGATGTATAATTCTTGCGGCATTTCTAGCAATAAAACTCATATGACAATTGTCATCTATAACGTAGTGTGAATTTTGTGATATGACTTCTTTTATCTCGGCGCAATGGTATAATACATATCGATGAACAAGGATCTTGAAAGATTTATAGGCGCTCATAATGTACTTAACAATCAAAGTTTCCCACCTCTTGCCAATCTGTACGACAAGAATCATAAATCATTTGTACTATCAATGATTTACGGAGCATGGCAATTCAGAACATTAGACACTTCTTTTGAGTTGTGCATGCAAATTCTGAGCTAAATAAGAAAATTTAGAAAGATAAAGTGGACAAGTTTCAATGAAATATACGAAAATTTCTCATTTACAGCACATTTAGAGTCAGTAAAAGGTCGTAAACATAGTGGCATAAATTTACTGACACTTCTTACAAAAGTATAAAAATAGCGGATCTTTCTAATATAACAGATCTTCCATGTCATTTTCACTTTTATGGACATACCTAAATGCGACGCAATTTGTAAAATTTCCTACTCGCATTTTGATTTAAAGGTAAATCTTTATTGCTTTATTAAGCAATAGCCCCCCCCCCCCCCAGCAGGCGGGTATACACGGTTATAGGCGTATATGAAGCCGGGGGTTTATAAAATATCAACGTGTGCGTCTCTGTCGTCCTGTTGGGGTATTTTTTTCGTTTTAATCCTTAATTGTAGAAAATGAACGTCTGAGAGATCGATGGTCTAAAGTTCAGTGCCCTTAGTCTTATAATTTTGGATAACGTTGACAACACGCACAACGACAACACATAGAAACGACAAAACGTCAAAAGTACGGTGAGGCATTGCTAAAACGAGGATGAAAAAGTCTACACCTGTGTTTACAAAACACTAATTATTGAATAAACCATTCATTTATTTTATTTATTGATTACCCCAAAATTTACGTGCAAGGTAAATTGTCCCCCCTCCCTGTTTCCCGCATTAATCCCATATGCTGCTTCAGCAACTAGTACTTTAGCATCGATGGAATGATGTCTCGTCCAATTAGAATGGCGCATGGTAGCATGATGTATTACAATTTTAATTTTAACATTATCGCATCCGCTTATTTGTATTATTTGCTTGCAAACGTGTAAGATAAAACATTAAATTTTCTGATAAGAGGCCATTGCTTGTCTTACACAACTGTAAATTGTAAAAACTGGTTTTACCCGAAATGAGAAACAAAATAATTTTACGTATGTGATATTCTACATGTCGATAGATATTGCTAGCTTTATAATATTTGAGCCATCGTCCCTTGTGTAGACACCTGGTTTGCCTGCCTGCCTCCAACAAAGCTATTGTTTCTCTCATAACTCATGACGTTAGCTGCATTTAGTTGATGCACTAGTTTATTTTTCTTTTCTGCATTTATACAGAACATATATGGGAAATAAGGCCTTGATAATTAGCAAGCGTTGGGGAGGACCAATCCAGGGAGGATTGACTGATTCAGTTCATCTTCTAATCCGTCTACTTCGTGAATTGGGAATATCTGTGTACTGCACCGCCCTCACGGCTACTGAAGAAGAAATCAAGGAGGCGAAGGAATATGGAGTTGAACTAATCGTGCCCTCACCCATTCCGAAATTCAAGGTCAGAAGAGAGACACCTGATGCTGATTGGCTCTATCGTCACGATGAATACTTTCAAAATTTGGAAGAGTTATCCAACGTGAGATTCGTTTTCGGATTTGGAATGATAAATGCTGATGCAGCATTTAAAATCGAAAAAGACCTCTTCCCGAGAGCAGCCCTCTCCTTGATTAATCTATTTGACAGTGATGTCATTACTCCCCTAGTTGCGGATTGCATGGACACAGAACTACAGCTCCGGCGCGATAACGTATCGAAAGATGCTCAACATTCGCGTTATGTCTTTTCCGTGGGTGGCAGTATTTTTAATAAGTACAGGAAAAAGTATGGCAGGGGAAAAACAATAAAACACTATAGATTGTCTCCTATAATAGATGACAGACACTTTGACATTCCTTCCCCTGAACCTGTCGATGATGATGAAGAATTCCAAATTCTATCATTGTTCCAAGAACACGAATTGGCAGATCTGAAAGAGAAGAGTGTTGTCATGGAGGCAATGAATTCTGTGGCAAACTTTTTTTATGAAACCAAGAGATCTTCTTTGAGGTGGAAAATTCTGGGAGTACCACAACGTTGCGAAAAAGACCTTAAAGAACGTATGCGTGCACATCCACACTTGACTGTCGTACCAGCACGAATGCCATCAGCTGAACAACTTAATGAAGATCTAAGACAATCAGATCTTGTCTTTATACCACCATCTTCCGTACATTATACCAATCTTACACTTGCAGCAATGTCTGCTGCTGTTCCTGTCATCGTTCCTGAGAATTCACAGAGCCACCATCTTATCAAAGAACACATGTCCGACTGCGGAGAAAGTCTCGTGATAAATATGAGCAACTCCGAGGATTTGCAGAAGGGGATCCTCAAAATTACTTTTAAATATAAGACCGCACTTGAAAGGGCCAACTACATCAAAAAAGTAATACAGAGTAAGGTAAAACAGGAACTGATGAACATTAACAGCGATTTCTTCAGAGTGGTAAAGGAAGACGCAAGAGCACAAGGTAACGTCTTTGTCCATAAGTTATACAGCAAACCTATATATCTAAAATTACTAAAATTGTGATTGCAATAAGTTTTCCGTCAATTTTCATCTTTCTAAACCAATTCTTCTCTTGATTTGCTGATATACTTGCTCATTTCTATAATGTTATTACTTCAAGTAAAAGCATTTGATTCCATAGGCGTAAAAACAGTACATATCGGCAATTTGTTTTTATGAATATGAGACAACCCGTACAAGGATGAGTGGTGTTTAAAATTATCATTAAGAAGAAGGTAAATACATTTTGTTATAGTTTCTTTTTAAATGCTGGAGGTGATAGAATAACAAGTAATAGTTTTACAGCAAACATATATGTATCGAACGGATCTGCACAAAAAGCTAGGTATCCCTTTCTGCTTCCCACCTTTCTCAAGCAATGTTGTGGTTGCATGGTTGATTGACTTGTGTGTGCCTTTTTACTTACCGTAAAGAAGTGGGTTTGTACATAAATAGAGATATTCTTTCATTTTATTTATTCCTTCTCGGTTTACTTATTCAATTATTTGTTTGTTTTACTTGCTTAAAGATAATCCCGAAAATGACGGCTACCACCAGCCAAAACCTCAAAAAGTTTCCAGAGAGAGGAAGTTGCAGGAACATGATCCAGGTACGTTTTCTCTGAGCCATTTTGTCAGATGCATCGAGAATAAAAAGACAACCTCAATTTCACTATGATCGTTTTCGTCACACACTAGAACTAAACGAAATATTTAATTACTTCAGTGTGTATATATACATGAAACATATACGTATGATATGAATGCTCAATAATAGATTCCCCATTTCTTAGTGATAACTTTGCAACACACTAGCTATAAACACGATATATTAACGTCTCTAAAGCCGCTGACTATATGAAGTTTTGTATTTGTACTTAATACATATATGCATAAAAGGTGAACTTAGAGTGTGATATATTCTGTCGACATTCACATGATATCATAATCTGTCTGCTCAATCACCAGATCTAAATGTAATTTATTGATATCACTGGCATTTACTTCTCAAAGGGGTGGGTTGTTAATCAGCTTTGTCGAAGAGTAATTTTGCCAAGAGGATAAAAGAATCGAAAGGAAACAACAACAGCAACTAATGCATGCACTGCAAACTTTAGCATATTTATGTACTGTACAAAGGCAAGTAGATATTTGCTTCGAATGTTTAATTGACGCAAAAGGTATTATTTGAAGTCGTAGAAAGTAAGATAAAATAGCAGCTAGAAACAACTTACGTGAGAATTGAAATACAGGGTGTTAATCTTTATTTCATGAATTAACTCTATGACGTAGGCTGTTTCTCACCTACCATTTTTTTCATCTTTTTTTCAAAATTTGTATAATTATTGTTTAGCTCATACTCTTGCGATGTCTATATACTTACCGAAAGGTAATACACTTGTACATACGGGTTCTTGTACTTGCTTATCTATCTACTCTGCTGTTAAACAAATCATGAGGAAAATGTATCACGAAGTCCCACGAACAGGACCCTCAGACAATTTTCAGAATGTATTTTTTTTTTCAGAATTGCAGGGATGTCATCAAGGGACGCCCTATCTTCATTGAGTCTAACATACTATTAGTTTTCAAAACTTTATCCCGTTTTCCTTTGTTACAATCCAGAGCAAACACGATACATTGAAATGTCTTCAACACTTGCTTCTACAAGCACAAGCAATATCACGCATACCTCGTAAATGAAAATCACTAACGCCATTTTCCTGTTAAAACCTGTCTAGGTGACATAAATGTGAAGGTACGAGTAAGTGAGGTGGTTCCACAGAGCGGTAGAACAGTTGTGGAAGTGGAGAGGGATTTCTATAAAAGTGATAAAGTCAAGGAGAAGACTGAAGAAATTCGTCAGACACTTGATGGACAACATGACGAGATGGAAGTGAAGGACGTTAGTCAAGGAAGTATTTCCTATACAATGTCTTGTCAGTCATTAGATGCACTTGAATACCTGATGGGACAATATGAGGATGGGAAACTGCAGGATATGATGGAAGACGAATTCCTGCCTGATGAATTCCTTGATAAAATTGGGGCGTTTTACCTTGCAATCGACGTGACCATTGACTATGAGGAATACTTCTGGTGTAGAAAGGAACTGATCCAAAAATACGGTAAGACATACAATTCAATGTTTTCTTCTCTCTAATACTAACTCTAATCCGATATATGTGAGATCACTTATCAACTTAGTATACTTTTCTTTTGAATTTGTACGTTTTCATGTTTTCATAGTTTTGTAAGAGTTTATAATCTCCCTTTGTTAGCACAGTCAAAAGGGTAACATCTTCTGTTCAAAATGAAGTAAATTTGTGTGATAAAAATATACTTTAAAGTTCTGTAAAGCCATTAATATTGATTATTAAAGTTTTTCAGGTCTTCTATGTGTATCTAGAGGGATTTCAAAGAATGTAGGTATGAGCTCCTGATTTCTCTCGTTACTCATTTTGAATCAACTGAAAATTGTTGTTAGATCGCATGAACATAGCAATTTTACGTAAGTTTTTATGGACATTGCAGACAGCAATACACAACATTTTGAATGTATATCGGGAAAATTTTCAAATATTTGGCAAATATTTCATAGCAAATATTTTGTTATGAAATACTGTTTTGCAATCGAGGTAATAAAGAAAATTTTTGGAAATCAGCTCCTTGAGTGGAACTTGCCCCCAATATTATCATTTGATGTATCGATTGATTTTGTTTATTATCACTCTTTATACCTGAAGTTTTCATGATGCACCATCTGATAATAATTTTAAGGTTGAACTATGAGCTAATTATCATTTTCAGGCATAAAACATTGTTTTATCGGCACAGGAGATATTAGGGTAATTTACTGAACTGCATGGTATCTAGCTCAAGGGGGGTAGCAATGGTGTAGAGTGTTATTTAAATACCCTGGACTTCTCTGTCACCAACAATTACATATGCAAAAAAGTGGGCCCTGAAAGATAACATTTAACATTTTTGTCTCATACACGCTAGAAATGTCTGCCACAAGTAAGGTTTCCTGGTCATAATTGTATGCATTCAAACATTTGAAATTCCGTAATTTCTTTAAATAATAACATTTACATACTTCAATCGCAGGTTTATACGTTAAAGTGTTCATAGCTTTGTACTTCGCTTTGCTCTAGGGATACCTACGCATGATGGTAAGCAGCAAACAGATCGTGGGACAACTGAATCTGCTGAGCAGCAGCAGAAGACAGACAAGTCATTCAGAAGAGTAAACAGAGCCAGGGAGCTCCTGAAAGCTTTTCAAAGGGAGGGAGATGACGTGACTGATCTAGAGACTCAGATAAACATGCTTGACCAGCTTTTGCAAGAAAAGAAAGAGATGAGACAGGTGGAACAGCAGGAATCTCAACAGCCAATGTTGGTAAAACCAGAACGTGTTGACAAAGGTCAGTTGAATTGATAACGCCTAATATATACTTAAGGGAGAAAGGTAGCAATTGAACATCAAAGTTACGTTTGAGTAACAAACAGATTAGTTACTGGCAACTCTTCTTGAAAGTATAAGAATTGCAGTTCCTGATCAATAGTTCCACATCTTTTGATAATTTCATGAATAATTCTTGGTTTCACTTAACCACATGAATGCTTAAGGGCAACACTTTCTATTCTCTTTTGCTGAGTTTGTCAGTGAACGAGACGCAGTGAAGACTTTCTTACAGATTCTGGTTTGCTACACATCCTGAGTTGATGATCGCGAAAGCAACGTTAGCGAGTTTTCTGAATGTTCTCGACTAGAACTGCGACTAGGTCGACTAGAATCTTTGAAGCGAACAAGTGTTTGTGAGAGATTCTAAGGCAGTCCTTTATTTGTGTTGGGAAGTACGCCAATCAAAAAGAAGTTTGTCTTTTCAATGATGCCCTTCTGCAATGTCCACTATTAATTGACAATTTATCGAAAAGCAACATGGGTTAAGAAAAAAAGAATCCAATACGACAAAGACTGAGATGGCATGTCTCAAAGCCGTTTCTTTCAAACATTTATGAGCTATACCTAACTAGTGTGAGATATTCCGAGAGTGGGCTTGTATTTTTCGTGGAGGACATTAAATTTTCCCAAAGCAATGTGCTGATGACGCCATTTAAGGTAGTAAAGCCTCGAAAGAGAAAGAGAAGCATTTGATCAAGCTTTCCTCAAGAAATCTTTCCTTCAAAATCAAGAATATAAATCGGGGGTCACCGTGCAAATTTTGGTTCTAGAGAAACAAATAATGCAACACTTACCGATATTTGAAATTCAAAATGGCCACAATCACTGTGCTAACTCCATGGAGACAAATAGAATTTTCGATTTTCGAAAAAAAAACCAAGTCTCTGAAAATAACATAGTCAGTTAGGATTTAGTCAGTGGCAGTCATTAAGGGACCGTCTCAAGTTATGTCGCATAAGTTCAAGAGACAAAA
>LD361401.1:5575-19266 GCA_001465055.1 Ptychodera flava | reverse complement strand
CTTGCATTACCAGAAACACATTGCTGTACCCCTCGGCATACAGCCTTCAGGAATAGTGATGTGTTTCTGGTATCGCTTGGCCTCTTGGGGTAATAAACAGCCTCTATAGACCTCACGACTAGGTAATAGGTGTTTAACAGCAAAGGTGCCCAGACTATTGATTTAACCTGTATAATTCAAACCTTATTAAAAACATTGACTGACATCTTGCCTGTTTCACAATATAGATTCAGTTTCACTAAGCCTCACTCAAGTTTACCATTAGTCTGGTTCCGATTTGACCACTCGCTGTGCTGTGCTCAATAAAGGATCTGATATACGCTGTTCTATTAATGGCTGTCAATTGCCAGCTTTACCAAGCATTCTGATTTGCGAGTAGTGTATTGAGCAATCAGAAATGCAGAGATGGCGGCGATCATTGATGATGACAACTCTGTTCTGCATTCAAAACAGTAGTAGCATGTATGATCTATCAATCATGGAAAATACCATATTGTGGCAGGGAACAGAGTAAGACTAAACATGCACCACGCTGATCATCTGGAATTTTTCTCATTCTTTCTCAATATTGTCCTGATAGTGTGATGATGTTCAAAGCAACAGAACCTTAACGAAATGCTTTGTACATGTATATTAAATCCTTCTCATGAGCAGAGTACAGGCAGTAGTAATTAGGTAGGGAACCAGACTAAATTTAATATATGAAAGACATTTTAAGATGTTCAAACGACAAATTGATGTGATTGTGATGCAATAGTGCTACCCTTTCTATTTTTCACATGATATATGTAATAAAGTTGAAACTGTAAATGGAAAATTTATTGATTTCCTCAAAGCACCACAGGGTTGTTCACCTTTATCCCTTTTAAGGGAATTTCGATGAGTTAGGGCTCTTTATACCCCGCACCGGGGGTTAAGCGACTTCTTGTACGAACTTCAACTTGCAACTCACCTGTTTCAGCTGACTCTCATATTTTAAACCCCCCCTTAATTAGTAACAAATTAACTGATGTAATGTAGAACTAGAATGTTACCAATTAAACACAAAACTTTGTATGTAACAGTAGTTCTCTTTTTGGAGGATGTGATGGCCCTGAAAAGGGCCGTTTGGTTTGTGTGTACATTACTGTATGTACACGATACAGCATATCAGGCTCACTTGAACCCAAAGACATCTTGTAACCGTACTTTTTGTACGGCATTCTTCACATTTATCCTTCACCTGTCTTCGCGTCTTCACCTTCTGACATCATCAGTGTCATCATAGGTGATACCATGGTGGAATTACTCCAGCACATCATCTCCCATTACGTTAGTGTCCCGGAATTCACCTTCCCTTTGCAAAATCTCGCTACAATTTTGCTGCAAAAATAACAAATATGAAGTTGGTTAGCTCTTATAAAACAAGTGAAAAATGCCTAATTTTATTTAAATTTATGTGAATAAGTTTACACTGGTTACTGGTAAAATATCTTAACCTACAAACAGTATTTAATGTGTGAAATCCACTCTTGAGTTAATGAGTGTAAAAATGGCATATAACAACACAGAAATTGGAGAAACATTTACAAAATAACTGAAATGGACGCATCAGCAACATCAATGTCAACACAGCAATTTATCAACCCATCTAATAATTGATTCAGTTCTAAATAGTAAGTACAATACAGTAAAACTACAGAAAACATGTAATTGTGCATCTCTCTGTCTTTGTCTCGTATGGTATGTGGGCGTGTAAAGGAGACAGATCTAGAAAGACTGGGTTGTGAGGAAATGTTGGTGTATAGAAGACACAGACAGCCTGTAGTCTAGCGGTTAGCTAGTAGACAAACACATATATTATATATTCTACAGTATAGAATATGTTTGAATATTTTCTTCATCAGTGAAAACACTGGACAAAAGAATCCTTTGTTCTAAGGCATTAAATTTATGTGAGAAAATGTTCAAACAATGTTTTGATATAAAACAGATAACAATTGAATTTTACATTTTGTGGAACCATAAAGGACAAAAAACAACAGGATGTTTTATAATTGAACTTGTTTGAATACATTTTGATTAAATTCAACAAAATTTCTTGTTAGGTTCTTAGTATACATGTACATTAAATGATTTTGACAGAAAGCTTAGAAGACTATTGAGTGTATGTGACATTATCAAAGGAATGGAGGAAAAAATGTGTTGCTTTGGAAAAATAGACCAAATATTTTTAACAAATCATTTCAACATTTTCAGTTTCAATATAACAATGAAACATTCAAGCGTGATTATATATTTTGTGACTGCTGAGCACAAAATAGATGAACACTGAACAACTACAGTAACACAGAGTGCTGAATAGATAAGTGTGTCTCAGCAAACGATTACAAAATGTTTTAACCCTTTCACCCCCAGTTCCCTGTATACAGGTCCAACTTTACCATAGAAAACAATGGATTTGGGACAAACCATGATGGTGAAAGGGTTAAACAAAAACAAAAGTTAGCATGGCCATCAGAAAAAAGTCACAAATTAATAACAAAACGTATCAGTGAGAGCAATTAAAATTACTGTGCCTGAATAGAATAATGATGACATTTGAAAAAACAAACAAACAGAAAATGTGGCACAAATAACCTTTTAGTTTGGTTGATAATATTTTCAGCACATTCCAGACAGCAACCACCCCCATGATAAATTTTGCAAATGCACGGAAAATAGAAATGATTAACTTTGAACAAATTAAAAACTGACTTTGTTCAACACCATAAACAGACATGACTGAAGATGTTTCATTTTTGAATTATTTAGACAATGAGAATTGAAAATATTAAATAAATATCATTCTGGTAAAGCCTTCAAAACCAGTGAGTGTACAAATGCTAATAACGGACACAGTACATCACAAACATGAAGAGTGCACAAGAAATATCTTTACTTTTTGAAACATTCAAGGAAAAAAACGAACTCATAATTGTACAAAGTGATTCACAAAGCCATTTAGTATACTATCACCTGCATGAAAGAGATGAAATAAAGAACTTAGAAGCAAAGACAATGATATGAACACATAAAGTATCGAGAAAATTATAAACATAATAATCAAGGAACAGCTGATATGGTAGCATAAAACCACTAAATTATGATTGACAATGATTTAATACCACACAGGTTTTGTGAATGTGAACAACTTTGGAAGACACAGTAATTATAAAACAACAATAAATTGCAGTATGGCCAATACAACAAAAAACCCAAATAAATAAATATTGAAAGATAGATTATGTTTGCAAATCTATGTGATAAATTATTCAGACAAAGAAAAGAAAATTGATTAACATTTGTTAAAGTTTCTAATAAAATACACCAATAAACATGTAAATACACCTGGAAATATTGTATAGTTTGATATATTTTGAACAAAAATAAGAAAAGAACAAACAAAAATAAAACTATGGCATGTAAAAATCAAACAAACAAATCAACAAACAAACAAACAAACAAACAAATCAATGGCATGTACTTCAAAACAAACAGACATACAGAGAGATGGACTGGCAGGACTGAGTTTTGGAATGCAGAATTTGGAAAAAAAAACAAAAAACAATACTAGGAGTAAAATGTTTGAAAACAAATTAAAAAACAAGTTTGTTGGTCGCATTAATAGTTGCAATACACAGACAAACAGATAAACAAAGACAATGCATGTAATCTGTGATTAATTAATGACATCAAACACACACAAAAAAATTTACAACCTGGCAACTCTATCCGTAAAACATGAGCTAATCAGCAACACAACGACATAACTTTGGACTGAAAATCACATTTCCACTGATAAAATGTAAATATGTTGCCATGGAAACATGTGAGTTACATACACATGTATCTGTGATTAAGGTAAAGATACAACAACAACAATTACAACCTGGCAACTCTCTCTGTAAAACACGCACTGATCACAGCAAAACAATGACTTACTTTATGGACTAAAAATCACATTTCCATCAATAGAATGCAAATATGTTGCCATGGAAACGTGCGAGTTACATTAACATGTATCTCCGATTGACATCAAAACACAACAAAAAAATTTACAACCTGGCAACTCTCTCTGTAAAACATATGGGCTGGTCACTGCAATACAATGACTTACTTTATGGACTCAAAATCACATTTCCATCAATAGAATGCAAATATGTTGCCATGGAAACGTGCGAGTTACATTAACATGTATCTCCGATTGACATCAAAACAACAAAAAAATTTACAACCTGGCAACTCTCTCTGTAAAACATATGGGCTGGTCACTGCAATACAATGACTTACCTTATGGACTGAAAATCACATTTACACCGATAAAATGCAAATACGTTGCCATGGAAACGTGTGACTTACATCAACATGTAGGTGTGATTGACATCAAAACACAACAAAAAAATTTACAACCGGCAACTCTATCTGTAAAACATGCACTGATCACTGATCACTGATCACTGCAATACAATCATCGGACTTATGGACTGAAAATCACATTTCCATCAATAAAATACAAATATGTTACCATGGAAACATGTGAGTTACATCAACATGTAGGTGTGATTGACATCAAAACACAACGAAACAATTTACAACCTGGCAACCATGGCGTCTCTAAAGAAAGAGCTGATCAGCAATACAATGACTTACCTTAAGGACTGAAAATCACATTTCCACCGATAAAATGCAAATATGTTACCATGGAAACGTGCGAGTTACATCAACATGTAAGGAAGTTGTTCCTTTAAATGTTCCAAGTGTTTGTGTAAACAAAGAAAGTTTGCATTCAGTCAAACTTTGTGAGATCTGAAAATATTTGTCTTCATAGAAATTGTAGTTTGCATTTTGACCTTTGACCTTTGTTTCTGTTTTTGTTTTTTCGAAGGCCATCCGGTCAAGGGGAGTGTCCTTGAAGTGTTTGGGTCTGGATCAATGCAAGGACAATTTAATCGGGCCAGAGGAATATACATCAAGAAGAACGGTCAATGGGTTATATGTGATAAAGACAATCATAGAGTTCAGGTTATTGATCCAATCAAACTCTGCTGTGATCTCATCTTACAATTCCATGCATTCCCAGAGTCATTTGATCCATGGAATGTCACAGTGGATGAAGACAATGACCAATACTTTATGAGTGACCGACGGAATGGCCAAGTTGTGGTGAGTTCTGGACAAAGCAAGATTTTAAACTGTTTTGGACGCAAAGAAGGAATTTATCCATACGGTATCTGCTTGAGTCCTGATGGTTTTATATTCATTGGTGACTACAAAGGATATGTGAGAAAATATAATAAATCTGGTGAACACATTGCAAGAACTGAACAAGGACAAGTCAGTTATCCCAGTGATCTGATTGTGAATAAGAAATGTATTTTTGTATCAGATTTTGGCAGGAATTGTGTTCATGTTTTGAATCACCAGATGCAAAGTATAAGAGACATTGGCAAGGGACACTTAGAGTATCCAATGGGTTTGTGTTTTGATCACCAACAAGATGGCATATATGTTTGTGATTTCAGTGGGCATAGAGTGGTTCACTTCAATTGTGATGGTGAATTTCTCAGCTATAAAGGTCAAGGTCAGTTAGAGAATCCCAGTTACATTGCACTGTGTAAGGATAATCCATACAGATTAGTTGTAACACAGAATAATGACTGTGTTAAACTACTGTACATATAAGCAGACATGACACCACATCATGTCAACTCTGCAGGGATATCTCTAGTGAAAACTCTACAAATTTTCTGACAAATTTTACACAACACATTGCAACTGGCAGGCTGTAATCTTTGCTGTCATTGATATGATTTCTCATATTTTACTGATAATTTGGATGAAACATGAAGTTTTCATTTTGACATCTGTCAAAATGAAAACTTCATGTTTCATCCAAATTATCTACTGTTTTATCAAATTGTTTGGTAAAATGCACTATGTTCACCTGGAGGAATAACATCAATAAAGTTATTATAATTATTATTTATGATTTTTGTACACTTTCTGACAGCAGCCTGGTGCAATATTTTGTGAAATATTCGTCAGAATAATTTTTTGACTTTCACAGATGTGTGCATGAGTGTACAGAAACATACACAGAAGCAGACATGACAATATAACATGTCAAGTCTGCAGGTATATTCCTGGTGAAAATCTACAACTTTCCAGACTAGTTTTACACAACACGATGCAAACGACAGGCTGAAGACGTTGAATTTTAGCTGTAAAATGTAAAACTTACGGTATTTTTGGTCAATTTTGGATTAGACACTATGCTTTTCCCCTAACATGAACAAAATATTGGGTATTAATGAGAAAATTATTCACAGTTGTACTTTTTTCATATTTTAGAAAATTATGCAGCAGCAGATTTCACGTCGTTTGATAGTTGCATCCGTGCTGGTAAAACCTTCCCGAAAAACTCGACGATTTTCACTGAAATGTGCGTGCGAAAACGTACCTGAACATTCCGATGACCGTTTTGTATTTACAGGTGTCTTGATTGCTCTAGTATAGGTATAGTTTCCGAACTTTAAGGAATTTTCATAGCGATCGCGGGCGGCTACCTTGTTGATAGGTCGCCATGCTTCAACTGAATGACCACATCAACCGAATGTAAGCGAGATGTCTTGTCGCAAGAGGGCGGTATGAACAATATCGCTATCAGAGAGTATATTTTGGCAGCTGCTGCAGGGCCGGGCCAGATCTTGAAGTCCGAAAGGGCACTTTTGCCAGTCGATTTTAATGATGTTACATTGTTGTTTTATTGATATTTTTTCTTTGTATTATTGTAAATACTTAAAATTTGGAAAGCTTAAGTTTCTGCAGTCATTATCATCAAGAACCAATCCCGTTTTACTGACAAGTAATAGAGGCCCTGAGGCCCTATATGTACATATATACAAATAAATCTGTTACTGTGTAACGTGAACCGGAGCACTGGGCAGACGCAATTAAATAGTAGCGAATAAAATATATAGAAAATTTGCACCAAAAGAGTGTGATTATCGTTTTCCACCATGTTTTGAAAGAGTGGATAAACATTGCGGAAACATTTCAAATACATAGTGGAAGAAATCTGTGTTAATGTTAAATTGTGAAGTTTTTTCGTTCATATTTTTATTGTAAACTCAACAAATGTACTTTCTGGGAATATTGTGTTGAAATAAATAAAACTACTACCTAACTCAGGGATTTCGCTTGTTTTTTGTTTCTGAATAAAATTTATTCTCGCCGTTGATTAAAAGTTTGTGGATAATTTCTTTTGCGTCGAACCCCTTTTCACATAAGTGCGAGTCGTGGCAAAAGGTAATAAAAGAGAATGTTTATCCCTCTGTGACTTTTTCTATTCTATATGTACATGTGCAGATATAAAATCAAAAATAAAGTAATGACAAAATAATATTCCTTACGACTTGAGATCCAAACCAAACCTTCGGAATAGTACGTAGTTTTGTTCAAGTTTGCCTACCTGGTGGTACACAAAGTACCAATAATAAAACCCCAGGTACGTTTCGGACAAATCACAATACTAAAATGTCTTTTATCCTCTTTCATCAGTAGTGATGTCACTACTTGCCATGACAAAACTATCCGAAATCAAGCAGGACAACATGTAGTCACATATAGTTAACTGTTCTAAATTATATGATCTATGCGTTATCCACATGTTCACAGGGCCCTAGGGTACACCTTCCTTTAGTACCTCACCGGCTGGACGAGGAGTCTTCAGGGAGGGGCCATAAGAAGCTTCGCGCGAGATTGCCAGAGTGCTGCCAAATACTACTGTGATGTGATATTGGGCCAACATTTTTTCACATCATCAAATAATAAACAATACTTAGTTTCCGGTTTGCCAGTAATATAGAGTTTTATATCACTTCGTTTCCCGGATCGGGTCATGTCATAATATCGGAGATACGGCGCCCCCAACGTCCACATGTGACCTAAATCTCCTGCCCCTCTGCGCTGCACGCAAACATCGAACAACAGTCACACTACTTAGTCATTCTGGTATCTTTTAAAACGACAATCTTCGAATAACTAGGCGCATAAAAAGTCAGCACAGACCAACAAGACAATACCAGAGACAAATGTTTTAATTTTCAGGAAATACAAATCATTAGGGTGTCGTTTTCAGGCGGTGAGAGAGTAATACATGCAGGCTATGCAGATTGAGACAGAGTTTCTTGACAAAAGTATGAATTAATTTTAAAGTATATGTATTTACACAAGCAACAGAACAAAAATTCCTTTACAAAACAGACTGAGTTGAAACATCTGGCAGATTTTGATTTATTTTATTACTTAAAGGAAGGCAAGTTACAGAAAGTATCTAGACCTGAAATCACAGTCTTTAGTTCATTTATGTCTTTCATTTGCATTTTGTGAAAATATTAAGGATACTTTATGACAAATACTTTACAGAAAAGATTTTTTTGGAAAGCAGAAAGTCAAGCATGAGGGACAGTTATATAACAGAAAATCTCCAATGTTATGACCACGATGAATTTTTGGTGAAAACTGATGAAAAGTAAATTGAAGATGTGAGGACCCCTGAAAACAGAGATACTGTAAACAATATTTTATTGACCCAAGATTCTATGACATACCAAGCCAGGTCAAAAATACACATGGTTTGGCTCAATACCACTGTTTCCTAACTTGGCAAATTGGGTAGTAATACTGCAGACTGTCTGGCGGGAAAACGGTTTAAAAGATATAAAGCTCACGTTAACTTGAATCACTTACAAATGATCTGTACTTAATATTTTGTTGGAACTTTGCCATTTCTTAGTTCATATATTTTGCAAAAATACACATTTGAGGCTCCATGGTCTCAAAACTTCATATTTTGCTTTTAAGACCCTGTATTTTTGGGAAAAGAATGATTTTCAAGGTTACATTTTCCCAACACTTAAGAACATACAAAAGATTGTCATTGCTAACGTACATTCCTCGTTACAGGGACTCATCTTTGGCGTGTGATAATGCAGACCCTGAGATTAGTTTGAAAGTAGGTGCATTTTCATGAATCAAATTGCTGAAAATACAATATTTGAATAAAAGGCTTGTTTCATGGATGCCAGAGGTAGGTATGTTTTGTGTTCCATTGTAATCCAAATGAATTCATCTCTGAATACAGGACTGTCTTTTCATATCTGTTTCATTGGAAATCAAATCCATGCCTTTGGCAAGTCAGCGTGGTAATATGGTGTGATTTGCTTTCAACATTTTATGACAATAAAAAAGATGCCAGTAGTAGTAGTTGTACTGATAAAGTTGGGAAAAACATCATATGTTACCTGTTATGTTTATGAAATGCTGTAAGTACAAAAAATGTGTACACTATAATATTCAGCTTCACAGTTCTCCATAAGGGGATTTTAAAGGTAGGGGACTCAATCCCATTTCATATCTTAATAATCATACAAATTCATACATCTTCACAAGAAAAGAATATTCAAATTATACATTGTTATGTAAAGTGGCCGCTAATCTCTGTTTATCCAAGCTGAACTCTGTTCATGTTGTACACTACAGCTTATAAACATTTACATTTCTTTTGACAACAAAAAAGACAAACCAGAAAACAAACAATTAAAAATAAGAACAAGACACCAATAGAAATACCTTGCCATAGAAGTCGCAAAGGTTTAATTATTGAAAGAGATTAAGTTGGTGTCTGGTCATTGTCTCTTGTATGCAATCATATTTTTCACCTTATAAAAAACTTATTCCATTACATCAATTTTCTATACCCTGTCTTGCAGATATTAACAAGAATATTTTGACGTTTCATTCACTTCTTTTCAGATAACCTTCCTAATCATCGTTTTCTGAAAATGCTGTGTCGTCATGGTTACTCAGTTTGTCTATTTTCCTCTCTACATCCTGGACTCGCTGCTCGTCCATCACCATGGCTTCCTTGTTGGTGACCTTTGAACTTGTCTGTGACAGATCAGCGATGGTCTCTGGCAAGGGTTTGTTAAGGCTTTCCGGTAGAAGGTAGTCAAACATTCCGGCTGTGAATCCAGTGCCACCAAATATAAAGAAAGCTAAACTCTCACCCTTGAGACACAAGACATAAAATGTACAATGTCAAAGATGTATATGAAATATGAGGTTGTAAAATGTGTCTTTCGTGCAGAATTGCCGCTTTCCTCGGTCAAAGACGCTCATAAAATCTCTTGTCAATATACTTACTTTTGTGCTTAATTTTATGAAGCCCATGTACCCACAGGAATACAAGCAGTGAAAACTGCTGACTTTACTAAATCTATAGATGTCTAGATAAACACATCAAAGGTTTAATGAACACACACCCATGTATGCCTTACATTGTATATCAGTGACGTCAGTTAACTTGGCTGCATCTAACATGATGACCTTTGAACCTAATGCATGCATTCTTCTTGCAATTTGGTCACAACTACAATAATGTCTGTAGTAAAGGAAAAAGCTTTCAACTGTATAATTAGTCTGGTCCCCTGTCCCACTTCTACCACTCACTGGCTGCACTGCTAACGAATATAGGGTCAGGTATGGACTATTGTATGCATGACTATCATTGGTCAATAGTACGAGTGCAATGATTGCACCGAATGTACTTCCAACGTTGAGCTACCTTCGAATTTAGATTTTGTTTGCCCATGGAGTAATTTTACCTCTATGGTGTACCGAACTAAGCATCCTATGTCAACATTGAATGAAAGACGAAAAATCGCTTATTTTTGAGTCGCTGCCGTACGAGCGAAAGTAGGGATATTCTGTCATTTCTGGGTAAAAACCATAGATGATAATCATCATTTCACCACTAAATGCCATCACAGAAGTACAGAGTCAGGGACTTTAAAAGTGAAGCCATGCAAACAACTTTAACATTTGATGTTTCTTCATCTAATTTCTGAGTTTGCCACAGTACAGATGTGCTGATCACATGATCTAATCAGGTGACTATGCACATAGATATGCTGTCAAAATTCTGACCAACATGGCGGCCCATACCTGACACTATTTTCATGAGCAGCGCGGCCAGCGGTAGAAATAGGACAGGGAACCAGACTACTATACAATGGCACTGCTGGGTTGGTAAAAAACCTAGTACAGTCAAACTTTTGTGTAGTGATCACCCAAAAGACTGAGGAAAAGTCACCACTATATGGAGGCTGCCTTTCTACAGACGATGGGTGTGGCATTACTTTCAATGTTTGTAGTGTGCGGAGGGATGAATTACGAAACAGGTAACAGCAACACTGACGTTCAATATTACAAATTATTGGAAATAATGACAAATTTTGAATGAATCATTTTGTGGCTATAAAATCAGTTTAAAGTAGACAGATTTCTTGCTTTCTACTCAAAACATTTAAGGTAGAGGTCATTCAAAGTCAGACATACTGACAATCGTACACATTTTTTTACCAAAGTGGAGCAATTACATGTTGCCACTGAACACATAAGGCTGCATTAACAAACACCTCTAGAGGGGTGCGGATGGGGGTGCGGATGAGGGTCGAGAAGGAGATTCCAAAAAATGTTCTCAGATTTTTTCAAATACCCCCTAACAAACTCACAATGGATAATTCATGTAAATGTACTTTGCTTGAAGTGGCAGGTAAAAAGTGCATGTGTGTACAAAAAAATTGATTTTTGGATTCCATTGATGTTGAATCACTATACATATGAGAAAACTACGAACACTTATTTTCCAGTTTAAAACTAGCAATATCTGTTCATCTATAGATATTTGATAATTGATATAAATGTACTTGATTAGCATGGGGTATTTACACGCGCATATGTGTACAAGAAATTTGATTTGGAATTTCACTGAAAATGTTCATCTACTATACATGACAGTCTATGACAAAAATATGAATATTTTTTTTCCAATACAAAACTTACTGTTTTTATTAGAAGACGGTACTTACAAGTGATTATTTGTACAAGAAATTTGATTTTGCAATTTCATCGAAAATGTTGATACATGGGAATCCAGGACAAAACTGTGAATAGTTATTTCCCAACATAAAACAAGCAATCTTTGTGCATATATAGACTCTTGATAATTAACATAATTGTACTTGATTAGAATAGTTTGGTTTCAAATGCATATGTGTACAAGAAATTTGACTTTGAAATTTCCCTGAAAATGTTGATTCACTATACCTTGTAGCCTATCAGGAAACTACCAATATTTTTTTTTTAATACAGAACTAGCTAAATCTGTGTATTTATACCGGCAGATGTTTGATAATTGATATTACTGTATGTATTAGACTTTGGTGGTTACAAGTGCACGTGTGTGCAAGAAATTTGATTTTGAAACTTCACCGAAATGTTGATTCACTATACATTGCAGTCTATGAGGAAACTATGGATAATTTTTTTAGAATACAAAACTATGTACATCTTTATATTTATTGATGTTTGATTATTGATATAAATGTACTTGATGAGAATAGGGTGTTTGAAAGAGCAGAGGTGAATAACAAATATGATATTTGAATTTCACCAAAGTGATTATTTGTAGAGGTTAATAAGTATTCTATGAAAGTTCAAAGGTCAAATAAGAAATTATATGTCAGTTCAGATATTATTGATACTGACTGTGACACTTAGATAGAGTCACTGTTTTTCTTTTGAACACTTTTGAAGGGTCACAGTTCTGCATTGAGGGAAGGTGGTCATGTATTTTTCCAGCTAGAGTCATTTCACAAGGATTTGGACACAAAGGTTATCATCTCCTAAACTGTCATTTAAAGGTTGTTTGACCTGAAGATTCCAGTTGTTATTGTTGACACTGCTATTCTAAATAGTTTGTATTCGGTCAAAGTCCTCAAAAATTAAAAACGTACATACAGTGACATGAACATTTGACAATGACCCAGACCCAATGTCTTGTCAACGGGAATATGTTATCAAATAAGTTATCTCCAAAATTATTATTGGAAGGTTAAGTTGAATCTTTTAGTCATTATAGAGGACAGTTTTGAACAATAACAGTGCACAACAGAAGGGTAAGGTAAGTAGAAATCATGACAACCTAAATCTTTTGCCTCAAGTTGGCTGCTTGAATCAACAATAAATAATATCCTAAAACATGCCCCCAAAAAATGGAAATGGCAGGACATGAAAGTGCCAGAAGGTGTTTGGAAAAGAATTTGATAATCGATAAATTTTCATGTCCTCGCTTTGCAATGTCAATTTTTTTCAGATCCCCCTCTGGCATGTTGCAAATTTTTTCGAGCCCCTCCCTCCCCCCAGATATCTCCCCTACCCACTCCAGAGGTCTTTGTAATTGTAGCCTACGAGAGGTGTCTATTCTGTAGAAGCCCTTTACAGTTATGCTCAACGGAAAGTAGACGATGAGATTAAATGATACCTTACTCAATTACTAATTTACATCAGACACTTTATTTCTAAAACTACACTAGTACCTCACAATATTGCTTGCGAGCGGCAAGTTCTCAAAGACAAGAATAACAAATACCAGACCTAAATGATTCCTTAACATAACAGTCGCTTGCCTGCTTCTCTGCTGACATGAGTGCCTTATCTTTTTCCACTGGTTTATTGCCGTAATCTTATACCACGATACTAATTACACAGCGACAAAAAGACAACTGTAGTTCTTGCTGAAATGAACGTCATCGCCGGGGTAGACC
>LD361384.1:0-12259 GCA_001465055.1 Ptychodera flava | reverse complement strand
AAAAACATCCAAATCTATGGGAGAAGTTCTCAACTGCGTGTTGATCACAGATAGTCATAACATGCTATAATTGTACTATTATGTGATATATGTAGTAGTAGTAGTAGCAGTACTTTATTTTATTATAGTGACCTGAGGAAAAAAGACCTCCCAGCCCAATGGGCTTATAAGTCACCTTATAATTCATTATACAGTACAGGAATGTGAGGAACAGGGTATACAGTAGTTGAAACAAAACTTGCTAGAGTATGAAAAGGGAAAATACTTAGCTATTCTTATACAAATGTTCTTTTCTTTTTGTAAACCCTTTTTCGATATATTTCGCCGTATTTCGGATTCTTGATCGATTTGTTAATAAATATCTTAACCTATCGTCTGTCGACAAATTATTATAATTACCATCCATGTCTATATAAGTAGTACGATAATCATTATAAAAACTACAATGTAAAAGGAAATGAACTTCATTTTCGATAACATTTTGGTTACAAAAAATACATTTTCTGTCAGTTACTACTTTGCCTCTGTATCTGCCAGTTTCTAAACGCAAAGGCAACACTCCAGATCGAAATTGCGCCAACAATGACCGCTGACTACGAGAAAGAGTCATGTAAACGTATGGTTCTATGTTATATACATTTTTGAATAACATATAAGTACGGAGCTTCGTTTTATCCCTGGCATTTTCAAGCCACGTCAATTCCTGTTGGAGGCGTAATCGTTCCTGTATTATGGAGAGATCAAAAGGCAAAAGAATATCCAGATACATATCAAGGTTTAAATCATCAAAAAGTTTACACATTTCAAAAGACCAATTACAGTGATTCAGTGTGAAATCCCAAAGAAATATTTTCTTAGTCAACCTGCTCTCATCTAACTGAACAAGGCGGTTCCAATATCTGATCATAGAAATGTGTCTACGAACTATGCAGGAGTTCCATCCTGTATCTCCTGTAATAGCATGAATGGGTGTAAATCTGTGCACTCCAAGAAAAAAACCAAGAGCTCGATTCTGTACAATATCACATTTTTCATGTTTACTAAATCCCCAGACTTCTGAGCAATAATCGAGGATGGGAGCCACTGTATATGATTTTCTCAAATATATGATAATAAACTAGTCAAAATCTAGTAGTTACCTGCCTCAGATGATCAGTTGGTAAAAATACTGTTAATGCTTTAAAACAGGGAAAAGTTTTTAAATTTATTACAAAATGCGTTAACTGTTATTACAAAGTGCGAATTATTACAAAATGCTGATACCCTTGTTACATTTTGCGTAGACAATTTTTTATTACAAAATGCTGATACCCTTGTTACAAAACGCGTAGACTGGTTTATTACAAAATACTGCAGACGTTATTACAAAATGCGTCAGTTATTACAAAATGCTGATACCCTTATTACATTTTGCGTAAGTTATTACAAAACACGTCAGTATTACAAAATGCCGCAGCACAAGGCCTCATCGCCCTTTGAAAGCTTAAAGTTATTAAAATGACTCTGAAAAGTTTGACAGACACTCTGTACTGCTGAAAGCGATTGCGACACGATCAGTTAATGATACCGTAAAATATTAAAAGACGTAATTTTTTGCGACATTTAGGCCTACAGCCCTTGATGACGGTGAGTTTTGCATGCCTGTCGTAACACGGTATACATCGAAACAATTTGAAGCCCAACTCTCGGCCTCTGAGAGTATACACGACGGATCGTGCAACTGGACAAAACTGTTGCAAAACTGTTATGATAAGTCCGCTCTGTTTTACAAAATGTACACTTGTTATCAGTCGACATATCGTGCTAATAGTCGGTCCTGTGAACTTTGGTTGAAGATCAACGAGCAAGCAATATGTTCTAGCGGTCCACAAACAAACGTAGCGAAACGTGAACTTGACTGTCGACTGCAGGTAGCACAAAATTGGGCTGTCGTGTAACATTTTGTCCTTGTATCTGGCGTAGTTATAGTTACCTCCATGTTCAAAACCAAATATGTTTAGGCAATAGCACTGTACTCGTAGTAGGTTTTTGTCTTAAACTCTTCTATGAACCGTTTATGTTTTGAACGCTTCAATGGAAAATCAAAGCAAAGAAAACGGAGTCAGTTAGATAAAATGAGGGGCTTTATTATGTACATTTGTGTACATGTAAATTCCGAACACTTGAAGTGTGGAACTAGTGAAGTGATTCTGGGTGTTATTGTCACAGGCGCTCCCTAGCTGGGTAGTCTGCCAAGTCGATCGATTTTTGCTTCGATCTATCGATGCCGTAGTCGATATCCCCGCCACTGTAACCTAAGCAGAGGCGGGGATATCGACTACGGGATCGATAGTCGACCCAAAAATCGATCGACTTAGCAGACTACCCAGCTAGGGAGCGCCTGTGGTTGTTTTCATGTGATACAGATATGCTTACATTACCAGGGTTACACTCACTAGACAAGTATTATTATAATATTGTAGGGCGTCGTTGCACCAAAGTCAATCCATTCCATTGATAGAATCTGCATGCACGGACGTAATTCATACTGATCTGAATGTAATCAGCTGCACAGTGCTATACGCGTCGATCGGAGGGATTATACTCTTCGTAAATGTAAAACGTCGCAAGACAAAAATTACTATTTTGCGAATCGTCACCCTCGTCTGGCGTACATGGATCGAATTCCCCAATACCAGGACACGAAGTGCGATCAATATCCCCTGTTGCCCCGCACTCCCAAGGTGGAAAACATTGATACGTGCATGACATTCAAGTCTAAATCATATGATTCAAAGTTAGTCATCATCTGCATCTGTTACAGGTCTTGAAAGAGATATTTTCATCATCTATTCCAAATTCCAGTCGGTCATAAGGACCGACATGTTGCTAAAAACTTTCGGTCCGACGAGAAATCTGTCGGTCTCGGACCGTCGGACCGACGTTAATTTCGCACACTGGAGCAACACACGATTCATACAATTTTGCATAGGTAGTGAATCCCATGTTTTTCAGGGTTTTAAATTTACGATTAATATATGATACCAACAAGTAAAAGTTTTGGTTGAAATTTTAACATTATGTTAACTGAAGTTTCATGATCATTTCAGATCACTTACAACCTCAGGCCGATTGCTCGCACTCGTGACAATGGTACCAATCTGACTACTGCAAGCCGGTATCTTATGCCAGCCTTGATGTTCCCCGCTTCGGGTCCACAGCACAACTACAAGAGATTTAGGGAAGTCCTGCCCTTCGTAGCTTTACAAAACCGCACCCATGTCGCATACCCGATACGGAATCACAGAACTCACAACAACGCCAGGGAAGCCCGAAACCTTAGCAAAACGTTTGATATCGAACTTCTCAAACAGTTCGTGCCTGTTGTGACACCATACGAATTTTTCAGGCAGTGCAACGGAAGCGCAGTCGTGGTGGATCGACACAAACAAGCTAAGAGGGGTAATTTACTGAAAGAAATTTATCGTGACACAGGATTGCTTTTTCAAGATATTAAACTTGACAAAAAACACTCCGCGAAAAAATTAACATTCGCAAGACAACCATCATCTCTGTGGGAATACCCTTGCATCATATATCGACCTCGATCCATACAGTACGATAACTTAGCCCAGTGGAAAAAGACTGCTAAAGAAGGGTATCGTTATCTTAAAAAGGCGCCATATTTACGCTGAATGGGAGAGGAAGGTGCGCGACATATCTGTAAAGAATATCTTGCCTTGCACTGGAGAAATCGTTCGGGAGAATGGTAAGTCAAAAGTAATAAAAAGTTTTATTTATCAATAAAAGAAAACTATAGAATGTCACAGTCATATTTGATAATTTCTATGGTTTTGTTATTGTTATGTATTGAATAGCACATCGTAATTTTGTTACTTATTTACAAGTCCTGTGTAAATTGTGTAGGACCAGGAGCATTTTACTTTAAAGACAACAGCCATTGCCAGTTGTTTTATTTTATTGGTTTCCCCGTTAGATAATTAAGAATTTAACAGACTAGGTAATAGTGTGAATGAACAAATGTAAATTTATAGGTTCAATCCTAATTTCTTGCTGAGGGTGAGAAGAATATTTGCCTCATTTGCGATATTTTCGACAGAATATATAGAAAGACTGTGCTTGAATAGTCTGTAAGATTAAAGCGTCAGTTTAATTTTGGTATCAAAGATGCTTATAATGATTTCTTTATTTTCCAGGTGTATGTGGGGTAAACCGCATTTATGTAATTTCACAAGGTTGAATCTGGTCTCGGAGAGTCCTCAGCTTTTCAAGGCCTTCCTAAATTTTATGAAGTTAAAAAATATATCTTGCGTTTATCTTGCATTCCCGCCTTTCGCCAAGGTGATTTTCAAAGTTTCATGTCTCACACATCTTCAAAGAAATGCACTGCTTTGTTTCAGTCTTCCGTCTTGTAAAGTAGTGGCGTCTACTCAATCTACAACAGACATTTGATAACTTTACAGTGACTTCAAATCCAATACAATTATCACTTTGTTTCTGACAAGACCATTTTGTGGAAACAATTCATATATGCATTTTTGCCAGATTTACAAATGCGAATCAAGTGAAGTTGGGATTAACGGTAAAGTATGGTGGTTATTGTATAACGATTGCAGCTCCATGCGTTTTAAGCATTATACAAGGTTGTGTACTCTTCACGAAACTGAAAGCTAAAGACTTTGCCAATATATTTCAAAGAAGAACTTTAAAATTATAATGGATCTTTGGGGAAATCAGCGGAGAATATGCCAATGAATGTAAGGAACAGATACATGTATCTGAAAATTCAAAACAGCCTATAACCCTGTGATAATTGTGTCATGAAAAATATTATTCAGAAAAACAAGGTGAAGAGTTGATTCATACCAAGATGGAATAGATAAACAAAAACGAAAAAACTGAAAACAATTAACTCCCAATTTACTCAAGCGGTGGCAGACAAGAAAAGTATAATTGTAAAATTTAAGGCTTATAGGAAAAATTGTCCCTGGGTGTATTCTACCTGCAATGTAAACATGGACATTGAAATTTGTACCCAACAAAGCAGCTGGATTTTACATCTGTTAGCTTCACAAGGTCATTCTGTATGCAATCATGGCATAATCACTTCTTTCCTTCTGTTGACGAATTGAAAATTAACGCCATTTCAACTTTGGTTTCAGAGAATGCATGATATTTTACGACCACATATTCCACAGCTGTACACCAAGGAAGACTTGATTAAGACAGTGCCTAGCATTGCCGCCTATAAGAATGATAATTTTGTGATATCTTTGGTCGAACAAGAGATTGTTAAAAATGAGTAATTCCATCAACGCATAAAATCCAAAAGGAAAACGAGTTTCTGAGACTCTTTTGTGACATGTAGCTGTATAGGGCAACGCCTCTATTATTAGATCAGATAAGTATTAATTTTGTCATACATAATTACTTCCTTATGATTTATTCTTACGATTTTGTGCTTTTAGAATCAATTCTGCTCGGAGGCGATATCACACACCGTACCTGTTCACGAGTACTAATAGTAGAACGGAATCATATTAACGACTGTTACATCATTTAATTTTAGGAGCTGTTATATTCATCGGTTGTAGCCAATCGGCCTGGACAAAATTTGCAATGTTGGAAAGAGCTGACATGAATAGAAGAACCATAAGTCTGAGAGCTATCAAAGGCATGCCAGAAGGAGTCTTGGCGATAAATTGACTCAAGACTGACCATGTTAAATGGTCATGTCTGTAAAATGTTATAGGTAATAATAGCTTTAGCTACTTTCAACACAATAGGAATTATTTCAGTAGATTAAGTTTTCAGGTGAATCAACATGTACACCTGAGAAACCCTTGATTAAACCATGATGATGTCACCCAAATCGCTAAAATCATTGCTTGTCTTATTATATATATATATATATATATATATATATATATATATATATATATATATATATATATATATATATATATATATATATATATATATATAATGTATATGTATATATATAAAACAAAGTACTTTAAGTACAAAGGAATACATTACTTTTATTACTTTGTACTTGAATTTGTGTATTATCTATCGGGGTAAACTTTTGTTTTTGTATGTTTCTAATACAAGATGCAGCTTAATTTGAAGTAACATATGTTTTTAAGTGACATAAAAGTCGACTTGAAGGGCCTATTATTAGTGAGAAAGATGGGAGAAAATGTTGTTTGCGCAATGAATGAATTCGCTATGAGTGGACTTTGATATGAAGTCCCGTAAGCGGTGGCTTTTTTTGCTACTTGATTAGTTTTAGTTTCCATTGAAATCATGATATTATAATGGCCGAGAGATGAGTAGCAACAAAGTCGTCCAAGAAATGTGTCAGGTAACGCTCGAGCGTCCAAGGGATAATTTCACGTAGATTCTAAGAAAAGAATGAAAATGGTAGACGTTTAAGTTTGTGTTAATTTACCAAATATCAGCATTGTTACTACTTGATATGGATGGCCATAGGTTCAGCGGAAATAAAACTGAAGCTTCATGACACTATTTAAATTTTCTAAAAGCACCGTTGTTGATTTCCCATGTGTGCTAATTCATATGAATTTACATGACTTGAGTTGCACACATATATTAACGTATTGACAACGCCTGACCTCCCAATGTGAATAGTTTTATCAACTGCATTACACATGTTTTCGCTTTGATGATGTTTGAAGGGACAATAAAGCTTTGCCATACGGCGTAATTGAGTGTTAACCCTATTCAAGAGGTAATAGCATTCAAAGCGTCCTCGTCGTATGATGGAATAGTTTAACAAGTGGCACGATTCTTTGAAAGAGGGAAACGCTTCGGGCACACCAAGTAAATGTGGCTTCATTGGTATTCAGAAGGCGTGTTCAATTTAGAATCGCGTTATATTGCGCCTAAAATGTGACCATGGCTACTGTTTTGATTCCTAAAGCTTCAAAATATCAAAAATACACGAAAAATTGACCCTGCACACTTTCCGACAAAAATCCCAGCATAGGTAGCGTTTGTCGTTTACACAAGGGGTAGCTTACAAAAGTGACGGTGTTTTTACTGAAGGTGGATAATTAAAAAAACCCTCACGAAATGCCCCCTTTACTCCCAAACTATTTTCATACTCACTTGAATAAGGTTGAGGGAGGTTTTCATAAAGTTATATTCGTCCTGTTTCACAAGTGAGGTCCAAGATATATTGACCGGCCACTATGATTTGTGTCTGTGGTCCGCGTACAGAACACTAATTGGCTGGACTTTTCTTCGAGGTCTCTGTGATGTTCAATCTCACGGCACTGTAACTGGTTGCCATGTGTCCTCATGTAAGTCTCTTTGTACAGTGTCACGTCCACCACCCCGTGATGTGGCGTCCACCATACTTTATTGGAAAACGTTGCGGTAACCAGTCAGTCAGGATATCTGCACGTGGTATATTTGCGATGTACAGACAACCGAAAAAAATATCCCAATCTCCGGGAAAAGAACATAAAATTAGATTTTTCTTAGGAAAATTTCCAAACTTGAAATTGGGAAAACAAAAATCATGATTTTTTTAAAGAAATGGATATTATATGACTTTTAAATTATGTTTTTAAGGAATAAATTGTAATAAATGAATACCATGAATCGAGTTCCAAATATTTTCATGGCAAAAAACAATGTGAAGTAGGGTAATTTGGAATGTCTTTTTAATCAGAAAAAACCCGTTTTTCAATATTTCAACTTAAAATAAAGATTTTCGAAACATTTTCATTATACTAGAATAATACTAATGACATTTTCCAATCGGCAACTTGAAGGCCTTCAGCTGTACTGCGCCAATTGGTAGGAACCTTGTACCGCTTGAATGAAATCCCTGCCAATAGGTAAGGATTTCAAACTATGTCTGACTCCTGCCGATTGGCGAGATATTCAGAAGGGCAAACGCCTGCCAATCGGCACGGGGATTTCAAGCTTCGCAAGACTCCTGCCGATTGGCGAGGTATTCGGTACAACATCATCATGCCAACCTACAGGGAGTCTGCTATTGCTTGAAATACCCCCCAATTGGCATGGGTTTCAAACAGTGCCAAGCTTCCTGCAAAACACAGGACAAGGAAATTATTGTCTAAGGTACATAGACAAATTAAAAGATCATGGGAAATTATATCTCTTGCACTTTTATTGAACCAATTGAAAACTTCAAATAGTCTATACAATTATATAATACATACTGGTAATGATCCAAAATAAAATGATGTTCAAACAAACTCTTCAAGATTGTTATATGTAAATGAAAACAAATCGCAAAATAAGAAGTTATTCCAAATACAATCAGGAAAAAATGAAATAACTCTAAAATATTGCTATAAAAAACTAAACAATTGGTTGAATACAAACATCGTAGCTGTCAATATGGAAATCGAATATCTCTTTACTAAGAAATATTACACATTAGTTAAAAAACGTTATCAAACTTTAACAGTGATATTTTGATACTCTTTAGCATTTCTGAAAAGTTACTCTTCATTTAACATTTATTTTCTCAACGAGAAGTTGCAGACCTGCAGTGCCCGATTTTCGCTTGCTAAACGGTCACTCCACAAACTGCTTGCTACCGTTTAACGCCGGGACAGCAACTCAACCATACACAGGCACAATGCAAGACGTTCAGTGACCGTTGAACCATAGACGCGCGGACACATGAGACAGTCGAAGTGCACTCACCCTTAATTACAGTTAGAATCAGGTGTATGTTGTCATAGACACATTGTCCATTGCTGGGCGTGTACCCATACGATTTGGCTGATGTAATGATGGAATACAACTTTTCTTTTGCGGATGCTGAAATTCCTTTGCTAGCTTAAACTCAGAAATTAGAATGACACACATGTGTGTGAGTCAATGATCATCGCATATCCCGCTGTATGGATGGCATAGAGAAGAGAGTCTCGCTTCTACTGTGTGTAATTCGACCACCCTCAATCTGACCGTGTCAGAGGGGTGGCTTTTGACCCTATACACTTACAGTGCAGGTACTGTGTTTTGGACGAAAATATGTACAATGTTGCTTCCCAAGTATTTCTAGGCCAAACGCCGAGCATGCAACGCCTGTCCTCTATGTTGTAACTATTGACTATGGCTCTGCATAAAGGATGGTTATTATAAATACTACCTGAAGCCCGGTACGCTCATATTGATACTATAAAAGGAGTTAATCTACATTGCGCTTTGAACATACACATTATTCAAAGATTCTGTGATCTTTGCAAGAGGCGAAAAAAAATCGACAGCAGACTTTAAAAAATAAACGTCTTGCATATTTACCTGTCGAGTTTCTCACTGAAGCAGTCAATAAGTGCATTGAGAAATAAATACGTGGCGCCCTGTGTCACAAGCAAAGACATAGCGGTTTTTCAGCCAGGGCAATTTATGAACACTTAATACCACATGATCATTACTGCATATATAACTGAATCTATGATGACAATCCTTATTTACACGATGAATGAATATATAGATGGATGGGTAGATGAATCAAGAATGGATGTCGAGTAAGCCACCCATTAGTTGGTCAATTCCCGATGCCCCTGACACAGGGAATCTTACATGTTCTGTTTTTTTCAGAGCGTGGTGACGTCATTTTATTGCAGCGCAACTTCTTTGATTAACTGATTATGCAGACCTTAAAACGCAGTACATCAAGAAACTTTCACAATAATCAAAATATGATTGAGTACTAAATCAGCCCCGAAAGATTCCTGAAAGTTTGACACGTAAAGCTACGCTTATCCCGTTGGCTTAACTTTTGAAGATGGTGAGGTCGCCCTTGTTCGGAGATAAATCGAAGAATCAGTCACATCGTCGTTTACAGAATAAAAAGGAAGATTCCTTAATGTTAGCCGCGTAACAGTGCACTTGCTGTGTTTGGCTTACTCATTAAGTCGATGAGGTCGCTCTTGGACAAATCGAAGAATCAGACTTGCGAAGCGAACAGGGAGACGATAAATCTCTTGTACGTTACATGTGCAAGTGATCGTTGAACCTTTATGACCTCAACGTAGAATGCGCATCCGGTACAAACTTTTGCATTATTTTAGCCTACGACTTGCGGGGACTCATTTTGAAGCCCCTGGAATAAATGAAGTTATAACCGGCTTAGTGTTTTGAAAATCTGGACACAGGGATGGTGGCCATTTTTAATTTCAAATGTCGGCAAGTATACGGCGATTTGTTTCACCAGTACCAAAGTTTGGACCATGAACCTCGTCATTTATTCTTGATTTTGAAAAAGAATGGTTGAAAGTTTGTTTTAGAAAGCTTGAGCAACAGTTCAAGACTTTCATTCCCTAGGCGCGAACTGCCTTAGCAGTCTACCTAAGATTTGAAGAAGAGAAATACTATATACGGTTCTGCGATTACTAACTCATTAGAACACTATAAGAAGTCAGTAACTCGACGTGCTACAAAGTACATTACCCAATCAAAATTTCATCATTATAAAGTGCTTTTAGATAACCCTAGCAGGCATCTCAATTGTCCTATCAACAAAACAAATGTTGTTTCTCTTTCTCCGTTGAAAAAAAACATAAGAACATGCGTAGTAACTGTACATATAACAGAAAGGCACAGAGAAAAAACTGTAGTTGTCCAAACGAGAAGAGATGTAAAACAGGAGAAACGATGATGACTTTGATATGATTAATAATTAACTATACAGATTAAAAACCATTATTCAGTATTTAGCTAAGGTGATGGATTTGCGTGCATTGTCATTCGAAGGGCATATGGTCGAGTGATCTAATTAGAAACTTAACATCACAATTATCGTACTGCTTAGGATCATACGTCAAAACTTTACAATGCCAAAGTTTTTTGACCTGCATGGGTAATTAGACCTGTTGTTGAATTAGTGAAAGATATAGATAGAACAGGGGAGGCACCGTGTGGTGTGGTTAGGGTACCAGTTTCAGTATCACAGAATGGTGAGCTAAGTAAGTCGAGAGTTACGGACTCACTGTCTGAGGACATTGGTGAGTTCGAGACTGTACCACGGTGTTATGCTCTGGAGCAAGGCACTTTACTCCCAATTGCTCCATTTGGCAGTGGATAAAGGGTACTTCATTCTGCCCCGTAATTGGGCAATGCCTCTTGGATGATGGATTGAAGTAACAAAACAAATGAAAATAAAAGAAAAATTAATAATCAAATCCATTTACATGGTAGTGATGGATTTTTTATTTTTAGAGTGATGGCAAGGTCATCGTCCTTCGGTTCTATTCAAGAAGAATCTTCAGGAAAAAAATGTGTCTTCGTTGGTACTCTTTTTAGTAGGAGTTTAGGAGTTTACGTGTTAATTTAAATCTTTTAAAGATTGTTGTGTAAATCATTGCCGAAAGAAAGGACAAATATTCTCTTGGGCCTCAACTTTCTAAAAATGACCAATCTAATGTGTTTGTGACCATTGAAATATAGATAATAGAATATTCCATGGACATTCAATAATTACTTTTTAGAAAGTAACAAGAATTAAAAGTATATAGAATTGACTAGAACACCAGAACATCTGTTAGATCCTCTGCGTATTCTTCCACGGAAGTTGGAATTACATCATGAGAAAAGATATTGATTTTGATTGAAGAAATTCACAATAATTTTATAGTGACTTCAAACGTTTTAATTGTGAATAAAACGTACACACAGTGGAACATCTGAAGTATGGATTTCACTATTGAAATGTTCGGTAATACTGGTATGAATTAAGAACTTTTCCCTTTTCGTCCCTTATGAAAAATTTGCTACATTTTAAAAGATTACATCAAAGGTTAGTTGTATTGTATATTCATTGCAGTTCTATATTGTAGGATAATTTGCAGTGGTTCCATGGTTAATTATCCTTCTAGCTGCATCTGACTCATAGACCAGTCACGTTCCTTAGAAACACCATGTGTAAACATAGACAGAAAAGGGGTGCGGGGAACTGCTGTCTTTGGTGTAACAAAGAACGGTGATAAGATGTTACCGCTACCGTATGGTCGTGGTACATTCCCAGGTGGTGTCGTATGTCATTGCATTGCATCAAGAGATTAAAGAGCACCCATTCTATCTCCATCTAAATCTTGACCGTTAGGAATGGATCTTTATTATTCACCCGAAGAATCACTTGTCTTGTTTTGTTTTGTTTTGTTTTGTTTACACAGATATTGTGCTTGATTTACATGTTACTACGAGTCAAGGTATTAATTAAAATTAAGGTTGCTTCTTCTGAAGAAAT
>LD361370.1:15228-44139 GCA_001465055.1 Ptychodera flava | reverse complement strand
TTAACCAGTCAAATAAAATGATTCATGAGAAACTGATTCCTGGGCTTGCCTTAGTATGTTTAGTTATGTTTGTTGATGGGTTTGTTTTGATGAGATTTGGAGAGGAAAGCAATGGAATAAGCTAAAACGTAGGGTGGAAGCGATTGGGCCCTCGCGACCACTCCACAACTATATCCAACGAAACATCACTGCGCAGTGGAGATAGGGAACTATCTCCACTGTGCTGTGATTGGTTGAGTAAATATTAATATTCATGAGATACGTATAAAAGGGGGAAACCCAGTGATCCAGGTGTCACATCACACGGCGGAGCAGGTGCAGCACCCCCACCCACCCACCCTTTACAGGGACTAGCTGGGTACACATGGTACCGTGAGTCGCACATACATTATCATTGCGCAGTATACGAGGCCCCATCTTATGGGCCCTCGCGACCACTCCACAACTATATCCAACGAAACATCACTGCGCAGTGGAGATAGGGAACTATCCGGTCCACATAATGCCTGTGAGTTTCGACAACTTGATCGAGCTATAAATAAACCCTGAGTTTAGGGACTGGACATAAATTACAGGGGGGGTGGGCCGGTGGTTTTTGAAACACCGCTGCATCAAAAATAGTGACCCTTCAAAAATTCATGGACAAAAATTAGTGACCCTCCCCCTTATCCGTGCATGAAAATAAGTGGCCCTCCCCTGTTACTCAATACCCCCCTCAACAAACCCGCAATGTGTTCAACACCGCCTTCTGACTTGCTATACTTTTGAAGTCCCCTCCCAAAAGGAAGGCAAAATGCGGCCGATATAAGGCTTTCTCCAAAAAATATCAAATCATATGTGTGTGTTATAATTCATGTAAATGTACTTTGCTTGAATTGGCAGGTAAAAAGTGCATGCATGTACAAAAAATGTAATTTTTAGATTTCATCGATAATGTCGATTCACTATGCATGGCAGCCTATGATGAAAGTATGAATATTTATGTTCCAATACAAAACTAGGTGAATCTATGCATTTATGTACACCTAATTATTAGTATCAATGTTCATGATTAGACTACAGTGGTTTCAAGTCCATGGTTGTGCAAGAAATTTGATTTTGGAATTTCACTGAAATGTCCATTCACTATGCATGGAAGCCTAAAATGAAACTATGAATATATTTTTTCCAATACAAAACTAGGTAAATCTGTGCATTTATTTACACCTAATTATTAGTATTAATGTTCATGATTAGACTAGAGTGGTTTCAAGTCTATGGTTGTGCAAGAAATTCGATTTTGGAATTTCACTAAAATGTCCATTCACTATGCATGGCAGCCTATGATAAAACTATGAATATTTATTTTCCAATACAAAACTAGGTAAATCTGTGCATTTAGGTACACCTAATTATTAGTATCAATGTTCATGATTAGACTACAGTGGTTTCAAGTCCATGGTTGTGCAAGAAATTTGATTTTGGAATTTCACTGAAATGTCCATTCACTATGCATGGCAGCCTAAAATGAAACTATGAAATTTTTTTTTCCAATACAAAACTAGGTAAATCTGTGCATTTATGTACACCTAATTATTAGTATTAATGTTCATGATTAGACTAGAGTGGTTTCAAGTCTATGGTTGTGCAAGAAATTCGATTTTGGAATTTCACTGAAATGTCCATTCACTATGCATGGCAGCCTATCATAAAACTATGAATATTTTTTTTCCAATACAAAACTAGGTAAATCTGTGCATTTATGTACACCTAATTATTAGTATTAATGTTCATGACTAGACTAGAGTGGTTTCAAGTCTATGGTTGTGCAAGAAATTCGATTTTGGAATTTCACTGAAATGTCCATTCACTATGCATGGCAGCCTATGATAAAACTATGAATATTTTTTTTCCAATACAAAACTAGGTAAATCTGTGCATTTATGTACACCTAATTATTAGTATTAATGTTCATGACTAGACTATTGATTAGATGATTGTTTCAAGTCAATGGTTGTGCAAGAAATTTGATTTTGGAATTTCACTGAAATGTCCATTCACTATGCATGGCAGCCTATGATGAAACTATGAATATTTATTTTCCAATACAAAACTAGGTCAATCTGTGCATTTATGTACACCTAATTGTTAGTATTAATGTTCATGACTAGACTACAGTGGTTTCAAGTCCATGGTTGTGCAAGAAATTTGATTTTGGAAATTCAGAGAATGTTGATTCACTATACATTGTGGGCTATGAGGAAACTACAAAAAACTCATAGGTTATCTGATCCTAAATTGTTATTCAAAAGTTGTTCGACCTGACGCTTCCAGTTGTTATTGATGACATTTTACACTATTCTGAATAATTTGTATTCTGTCGATGTCCTCAAAAAATGAAAAATGTACATACAGCTTCATGAACATTTGACACCCACCTATACCCAATGGATTGTCGATGGGAGAATGATATCAAATAAGTGATCTCCCAAATTGTTATTGAAAGCGTCATTATAGGGGACAGTTCATATGTACAATAGAGGAGATGGATAAGTAGAAATCATGACAACTTAAACCAATGTGGCTGCTTGGATCATCATATACCCTTAAACTTGCGCCCGAAGGGCGCGCCGAAAATGGAAATGACAGAAAATGAAAGTGCCAGGAGGTATTTTTTCTTTTTTCAGTATTCCATATTCTTTAATACGTGCACATGCAACTTCAGCTTTGATGAATAAAAAAAAGGTGACCCTCCCCCATAGGCTTGCACAAAATTTTATGACCCTTCAAAAATGCTTGCGCGAAAAATGGCGACCCACGCCCAAAAAACACTGCCCCCCCCCCCTGTAATTTGTGTCCAGTCCCTTAGCAATTTAGCAAATGATGACCTTTGAGCTCCTCTGACTCATGTCACGTTTAACGATCTCGCTAGTAGGTTAAGATCACGATGTACACGAGTCGAAACATGACAGTAGACTCATCATGTATTTTCACATGGAATACAGGTCAGTAATTCTCCAGGGTGATTCTGTGCTTGATTTGTGATATGTAAATCATAAGCAGAAAACTCGAGGAGCATAAATCGAAATACAGAATGTAAAAGCAAACACATAGAGGCTTGACTTCAACAATATCATTAATTAAGGATGGTGTGATTGTTTTTGCAATGACAAATGAGGTTAAATGTTCCTGGCATCCACCAACAAGAAGAACGTGTTACGTCGACGTCAGGACGATCTGCTCTCAGTGAAGAAACGAAATGCAAACATTTGGTTCTGACACGCTGATGATGTCAGGCTGATGGTATAAACGTCAATGTCATTCTTGTTTGTTTTACTGTTTAACTTAGGGTGGTATAAAGACTACACGTTGACAGGTCGAGTGTGTTAACTATTATATTGCTATTGTACTTCCGCTTCTCTTCAAATAAGTAAACTTCTCAATAGGTAAGCTTATACTTACTCTAATAAAAGCGCCTTTGGGTAACTGCAGAATGATACTGGAAACGCCCTCTCACAACGCACAACTTAAGAACCAAACGTGGTTATCAAATCTTACATAATTGGGTAAATACAAAACCCCGACAGATTTTCAGTGTCTGAGATTGTTCATCATACAAACATGCTGTAACATATAATACTTCAGACTTTGGTAGAAAAAATTATTGTGTATTATTTCGGACGACTGTAATTTTTAAAGTGTATTTCAGGTCATGACACCATCTTTTTATGTGTCTTTCTCACTGGGTATCAGGTATAGTAAACCAATAACACGAATTATTGCTTTGCTTCAAAAGAGTTTTCATTTCCTCCCTTTGATCTTCTCATGATTTTATAAATTTGCAGTACATGTAAAATGTAAGACTCAGAATTTGTTTGGAAATGCCATAAGAGTAGAATCACTCAACGTTAAAATCAAAGTCTGAAAACTGTTCCCAATGTTATTAAATCACGCATCAAAACTACTCACAAATTCGCTTTCTATCAGCAGAAATGCATTTCACCTATTAAATTAATAAACACTCGTATTTCGTGTACACGCGCCCTGCAAACGTCAAATGTCCAAAGCCTAACCTCCAAATATTAGACTTTTTGACGGACGTAACGTTTTTTTTTCGTACTTAACAGTATTCAATCACCTGAAATCAACTTACTTCCCTAACATACGCTTATCTAATTCGGGTTTTGCTCTTTTAGATTTGTCTGTCTGAGTCATTTTATTGTAGAAGTTCGATGTAGAAAGAAAATGCATGTAAAAAAAACCCATTTTAATCGTGTATTTATTTCAGTAAGCAGCCAATGTACCCGTAGAGCAGTATTTGTTTATTATTTCCCTTTATTTAATCATATTTTGACCTAGATAGATGAGAGAGTGGTCTCCTTGAATCTATACAGCATAGAATCGTAATGAATCTCATCATCATTTTGATCCTCTCCACCTTGCACAATCCGATGAGCGTCCATCTCGTCTTGTGTCATATGCAGCGCCACCAGTGCACTGATTGCATGTATCTCGCGATCACGTCTTTACGATGTAATCTGAATGATAATACTGTAACGCCCCTCCCTGTAGAGATTTTATCTTGAAGCGTCCCTCACGTGGCCAAGGCGTGTGAAGGTCATTGACTCAGATCGTACGAGAAGCAGATAAGAGATAGTGTGATAGTTTAATTAATTATTGGTTAAGAATTCATTGAGAACAATCGAGAATGGGGTATTCCATAGTGTGATCTTATTTAATCTTAAGAAACAATCAAAGATTGGCGGGAAAATTACCACGTGATAACTTTTGTAATTATGTAAGTTTGAAGATGTATTTAACTTTGTAGAGAGCTTAGACTGAGACTTGAGATCAGACCGTTGACGGTGAACGACACGGTCGCCATCTTGCAATAAAGTACAAGGTTGTGTTACAATCTACATCGTTGTGTGTCAGCTTCAGTTACTGAAAGCATTACGATCCAGACTGGTACCTCTCAACTCGTAATTCCCCTAACTACGAGCGCAACAATTTGGTGGAGAATCCGGGTAAAATTGTTGCGCTCGTAGTTACGAGTTATGGCGTGATAACACGAATAGACACCGAGATATAGAAGGTTTTATTACAGAACGTCATTGGTCTTGTAAGATGTGCATGTGAGAAAAATATCACGAATGATCACTATGGAAACCAAATAAGTTGGACCATTTTATGGTGTCTTACTTCTTCCTTGATATAGATTAAAAGTTACTTATATGCTCGGATTTGTTGACTTTAGAAACCACCTTGCACAAAGAATCCATTTAAATTTTTGAGACAAAATAATGGGCCGAATATCTTTGAAAGTTTGTCAGGACCCTACATTTTTATGAGGTTTGAAATAAAGTATGCACTGTTATAAGGTTATAGGTGAGAATTCATGACATATAAATGGTTCTATTGCATTGTATTGATCTGCGTGCAGTGAAGCTTATGTTGAAACCCAAAAAAATTATTTACATGAAAAGAAAACTCGTCCATCGATCGCCAGTGACGAAATACCTGCGGGTTGAATATCGACGAAACTACATGCCCTTTGAGGGCATTTATAACTAATTCTGGTAAATATTTTATGTTTATATTGACTTCACGGGAATGAAACTGAATGAAGTGAGACTTACCATCGTGGCGTTTGGACTGCATAGTATTTTAGGCCATGTAAACCTCGATGTATGCTGACTAATTACAGTTTATATATGTATGATTAGTTTGCTTTCAACGGGCAAATATTTGCAGTTAGCCGTTAAATTAAAAAAATGTAAAGAAAAGAATAAGGAAGTGGGTATTTTTGTAACGTTATCTATGATATATTGACAATCCCTGACCCTTGATGAATGCTGTCTACCGACAGTGGAATGGCCTATTTATTTGGTCCCTATATATGTAGGATTATCTTGCTTTGGCAGATATTAGCAATTATCCGATTCGAAAAGGAACGTAAAGAAAATAATAATGAAGTAGGTATTTTATAACTATGAGACAGCGTAAAATAGCACCTTTTATTGCAGAGTTGCAATCGACACTTCGTATTTGCTCGTTGGAGAAAGATTTCTAATGATTACTTTGGAAACCAAGCACGTGGAACCATATCATGGTGTCTTACTTCTGCTTTGATACGGATTTAAAACTTACTGAAATACTTGTTGAGTTTGAAGCCGTCTACTAAATTCATGAAAGAAGCGATTTGCAGTTTTTAGGAAATAAGGGACTGGTCAGTTTCTTCGACCGGGGTGATCCATGGGGGGTCAACCTGTTTTTGACTTTGGTGATGGGGTAACCATGTTTTGAAATACTCAATGTGGTTAGTGTGTTTTTAAATTACAGCACGGGGTCATACTTGCCTAAAATACATCGTACAAGCCGATTTCGTCATTCAGTAGCATTTTTCGGCGCGCGCTTTGGGCGCGTAACTTTAATATGTCTGACATATATATTAGAGATATCTGTATGTTCGCATATGGAAAGTTTTTTTTGCAAAGCATCACACCGGCCAAAAATTGCATCAAGTAGTCACACTGTTCAACACGCCCTTCGAGTGCACAATTTTAAGATATCAGAGCTATATTTTTATGATATCTAGATGTTTACAATTTGGAAATCTGTTTTGCATTGTGTACTTATCATTATGAAATGTGCAGTTCATATGGAAACTTATGACAAATCCCTGAGCCTTTTCTCTTTGAGAATTCAGTTACTATAAGAAAGCAACACGCACTAATATTGATACAGTGAGATATAGAGAAAAATAACAGGATATTTTTCGTTCTAATTGATGCAACTATTTTCCTTCATCTCACAGGTTTTCAAGTAAAAGATGTTTTTTATGAGTAAAATGAAAATCAACAAAACGCTAGTTTTGTCATTATTAGCTGTGCTTTTATGGCTTCAACGTTAAAAGAAAAGGTCGACGTCTTCTCAGACACTGCACAAGTCATACTTGGCTACAACTCATAAAGTAGCTCTTTGATGTAATTCGATGACTGGCAAGTCTAAACAGCCAACAAAGTTTTTGATTTACTGCTTTTCTCTCTTTGATATTAATAATTGACATCCATTTAGTATGTACAACAGTTCTTGACATCCGGTTATGCACAGAAAGAGTGAAATACGTTCACAGCTTACAATGTATTCAAACTGAAAAATTGAAAATTTGAAATTCCTGTCATTTCAACAATTTCACCAAATTTATATTTCGCCTTTTTGTTTCACCTTTGTCGTGGGGATCACCCTGTTTTCGAAAATTAGAATGCGGTCAGCCACTTTTTGACGTCCGCAAAAAATTACCCCCCCCCCCCCTTCCCCAGCCGAAGAAACTGACCAGTCCCTAAAGGGCTCGGTAACTTTGAAAGTTTGTCAAGACCCTATTTTTATGACGCTTAAAATACAGTATGCACTTTAAGGTTCTCACTTGTAAGAGATCACAACAACTGACAGAAGGATCGACTAATAAAGTTTTAGGAAGATTACTTAGAATTTTCTAGAAAGTCATGTTAACTAGAAAATCATCTACGTTGTTTGGAATACTTCTTTTGCCGATGACAATAAATTTCATTCGCTGAGATTCCTCTAATCCAACCTTAGGTAAAAGGCCACACAAAATATGTATGTAATAACTGAATGCTGCTGCAATAAGCTATTCGAATTTATGTTGAGACATGGATCTGAGGATCAGGTTTCAGGAAGTCCTGATCTAATATACATTTCTTACTGTGCAAAAACGAAATGTGTGCAAGTTTTGAGATTTCGATCAAGTCAGGCGACTGACAGCTATATTTTCCCGTCAAAGACATGTACTGACAATAACAAAAATCTCTGCCGCTAGACAAAAATTTATTCTAGCTAAGTTTATTAGCTTATGTAAATATCATTGACATTCGTGTGATAACCACTGCCTAATTTTAACATTGTTACATTTTAACAGTATGTTTCTTGAAAAACCTAAAAATCTTACATTTTGTGACATTTACTGTTATGTACAATGTAGGCCATTCTCCTCCATGACCTTGAGTTTAATTAGTCAATCATAATTAGAATTTTCTAGAAAGTCATGTTAACTAAAAGCGCAGATATTTTGAGTACAGTAATTAGCATCTCAATAAAAATTCTAAGTTATTCTTATATTTTCTGGATATAAAATTATTTTATTCAGTTGGACTGTTAGGTATCACGTGACAGTGTTTACTTCTAGACCTTCACATTCACACTGGACTTGTTGTGTGAACTCTGCACGGTTCGAATCGACCTCAAGCCTGCAAGACAAAAAGTTGACTTCCTCACTCATCAACGGTACCTGTCTAAACTTAACTCTCCGGAGGCTAAGAGTTTGTGCCGTCCCAGGTGAGATAAGTAACTTTTCCTAAGCTTTGTCATTTTAATTTGATTTAAACACTAAATTTAGTTATTAGTTTTAATAAATTTATTTTAAAGAAAATCGCTGATTCATCACCTTTTTTCTGTCGATGTCTTAACTTCATGGATATTTTTAATGTTATTTGCCAGTGTATATGTAAATTTATTTTATTCAGGGTACAGTTTGTGTACTCATCTGAATATACTGAAAAATGAAAACATTTTAAGTTTAGACGTTGGCATTTTTAAATGTATGAATTTAGGCAAGAAAATGTTATTTTCAACCACATGACCATGTCTGTCCACATTGATCATATTATGATCTGTTATGACACACTTTAATCAAATCTGACATTATCTCTTGAAATGATACAATGTTGATTAATTCAGATATGATCGGTTCAGCAACCCATGCCTTAACATAATTGCGTTGATTATGTAATCATTTCAATAAATTTCGTTAAGAAGTTACTGTAGTTGGTTACTTTTTAGAGTCTATCAACCAGCAACCAAGGTACGGCAATGATTTGGCGCCTTTTCTGGTGCCGTACAGTTCAAATTTGTAGAAACCAGACTCTGGCAATCTTATTGAGTAAGAAACACTAGTGTCGTTACTCGTTATTTTAAGACAGTTCGTTCTCTCCTCCTTAGGAAGTCGAGAGTCGTTTTTCAACAAATATGGTTTGGTGGTGATCTGTTCTGGCGTTTTGATGGTTACAACGCACATGCCATGGTTTGCGACAATCGCCGAGGATTTGTGTTCGACAAGATTCAGCCCGAGGTCAATGAAATGGTTAGTCATCCCCCAAGACCCATTGGCTGAAGGATAAAATTCACCTTTCCACTCCGCAGTTGCTTCAAGCAGCCAATGTCCCACTCCAGAATACGAACCCTCCTCATTTTTGTTCTTAGCAAAAAGGTCGAATTTGTAGAATCCCTTTTCCGGAAGTCTTGCGTGAAAAATGAACTCACTGCCGTCGGTTGCAGAATCGGCAAAGACACACTTCTCAGCGTCGCTATATTTTTCGCCATTCTTTTCCAAATGAAAGAGGAACACGACATCGGGATGTTTGGAGAACTTGATCTGACAGGACCCATCCGTGGCAATAATTTTTGATGAACCAGTATATTTGACATCAAACTCGTAGAATTTTTCACCAGGCCCCCAGAGACTTCTTGAGTGAGGAAATTTCTCATCGATCATCGCGGCTTTCGAATTCCGAATTATGAAGTTGGCACCGTGCCAGTATTTGCCATCATCACGCAACTTTGCCTTTACGGTGAATCGATATTCGCCCTCATACGGTAATGTTATGTGATATTTCACTTTTCTGTCAGTTTTCTCGCCAAACACATGGCCTTCGACCTCGGACTGTTCTCCGGAGAAGGAAATCAACTCAGCTTTAAGTTTCTCCCGTTTATCTGGAAGCTGTAGCTCTAATTCAGCTTTCCCAGTGTTCGAAACTATGATTGGTTCTTCCTTGCCAATGACTCTGAATCCCTTGGTTAGAAATTCGTCATTGGCGCCCCAGACGTCGTGTGCTGCACCTGAGGGGAACGCTGGTGAAGGTGTGCTGCTGCCTCTTTTCTTAATTGTGTAAGACAACACCTGCTGAGACATAGACTTCAAGTCCTCAGATGTATTCTTTGGATTTACACCAATCACCAAAGTAAAATCGCCTGCATGAGGAAATCTAACCTTGAATGTGACTGTATCGCTATTTCTGTAGCTTATGACGTGATTCGAATACTTTTTGCCTTCTCTGGGTATTGTATTCTTCCCGTTCAAGTCATTCAACTCGGTCCAAAATCGCAAATACTGGGTGTACGGGCACTTAACTTTCACAGATATTTCATTTTCGTTTGTTTCAATCACACCATGGCCATGGCTTTGGGTTTGCATGTTAAATGCATAGTAGGTACAGTGTCGCAGTGGCATATCTGACCAGACACTTAAATCATTAAATGGTTTCTTCAGATACTGCTCGTTTGAGGCCCCTTGTCCTGAGCCTTTGTCAACCGGGAAATGCTCTGAGGCAAACATTTCTGGATCGCTGATGAAGTAGTATTCGTTCCAATTTCGAGTGTAAGCCATCTTACCAATCTTCTCATCAAACCCTAAAATTGAAAATAAATGCCGTAAGTAAATAGCTGTTGCTTATAAACTTATAAAAATTGCCTAAATTATATTGAATTAATGGTTATAAACGAAAATGATATTTGACTTCGTCATAGACAGTATAGTGTCCCATCTACATCTATGGTTTCGTATATACAACCTCTTTGAGATTATAATTGTCTGAAAAACAATTTTTTGAAGCTAAACATGCTAAGCCTCAAAAATAAGAGCGTACTGTTTATAAACTAATCATAATATGATAATGGTTACAGTCACCATTTGTAGTGAAGAAGGGGATACATCATGCAATTTCGGGTGCCTTAGCAGTAGGAACATCGGTAATAGTCATGCACGTTCGTGTAATCCTATCATGCCATGTATTGACAGCTGAGATGATCAGTGTGGTGTGTATATATCTGACTCTCAGCTCAAATTAATGTCGAAATGTGGATAGCATAGAGAGAAACATAACACGAGATCAGCGGTTCATCGCAGGATGTTGTTCATAGAAATGCAAATTGCAATTTATATTCTATAGTTTACTTGACTTTTTTCGAAGCAACGGAGTGATGCATTTTGATCTAATATTTGTGTGATTAACTTACCGACTGATCCCGCCGCCCATGTACAATCGCACAGGTACCATTTTCCATTGATTTTTATCTTATTCCAGGCGTGGTCGGTTTTAATTTTACCATTTTCCATTTGGAAAGCGTCCCCTGGCTGGTAGTCACCTCCCTTTGCAGCCCCAGACAGACTTTCACATTCCAAACCTGCCAGACTACAGCGAAAAGATAACAAAGTATATTGTATTAGGGTGGAGAACTGCAACACATTCACGTAAACATACATCAAAAAATCATGTTTTAATGGTTCATTTGTAAGTCTTCACTGAAATAACTTCAATGTTGATCAGCTATATTTCGCTCAAGACCGTTCGCACCTCAAACTTGAAGGTCTTCAGAACATTTGCCCCCACTTTCCGTAAGAAACCATTGCCCTTAGAAATAAAATGAAGACCAGGTGTCATCGTGCAAAGTTTGAAACCAGAGACAGAAATTACCCCCTCTTTACCGACACATGATATTCAAAATAGACACCGCCCCTATAAAGGGGGAAATGAAATTACCGATTTTCACAACTTTATTCTCCCCGTGCGTTGTAAAATAAGCTCAAACAAGTGGTAAACCAAATAATTATTAAGAGTCCGAATGCAGTGTCCCCTAGTTAACACGATTGTAACTAATTTTAATGTTGTTGAATGAGCAATACTAAACTTATCTACTTTTCGGGATTTTGTACTTAACAGTTTTGGTAAATTTGAACATTGGAAGATCATACCCCCAAAAATGAAATTAGTTCCACTTATGGTTATGAGTGTAACGTAAAACCAAAAGCTACTATGTGTTTCTAGGGCAATGTCCTCAAAGGAGAGATCGGCCCGTCCATCCAATGTCAATTATAACGTAATTTTGTTAAGATAAATTGCAATATTTTCACTTTGCATAATCATTCACAAGGATACATAATCAATGCTTGAACTGTCTCATCGATATTACAACTTATCGCTGTTACATCGTGCAATGCAATTAATACCCACAATAAAAAGAGCCGAAGATTTTGGTCTAGCGTACCAATATTGTGATTCTAATAGGCATACTTACTCACAAAGCATCTTGAAAAGGCTGCCGTAACCTTCGCATACAGCCACTCCACTTTTCAAAACTCCCTCGGCCGAGTTGTCACGTCGTTCCTTGGTCCCATATTCACCCTCGACGTCATAGTCAACGTTCTGAGCCTCCCAGCGAAAAAGAAGACGAAACTTCTCGAGGTCATTTTGCGCGATTTTAGTGAGATAGGTCACCAGCTCAGTCAGGGAATTCTTCACGTTTTTAGAAGCCTAAAAAGAAATAAGAAAATTCGTAAGACATATTTTGTGTGGTATTTAATTGAAAATGTCATAAGCACAGGTAAAATTGTGTGTTTCATTTGCTAATGTATATTAGTATTCAGTTCGGTGAATTTTTAAAGAATAAAGTCATTTACAACAGTTTCTTTTGTGTCTCGTCTATTTGACACACACTTTTGTGAAATTAGGCAGCCCAGGTCAGGTTTTCCTAACAATCGATAAAATGCTTGATATACGTTCTAGTATATTTACGTTGATCATTTGAACTAGCCACCTGTGTGACGTACACCAGCACAGATAAGAAATCCATTTTACCCTGTTGTACGTCATCAACTGGAACTTTTTTCCTGCATGGTACCGTTCACACATGCACGTCGATCGCGACACAGACCGATTGCAGTGTCGTGATCGATGCCATGCTCTCATGGCATTTTTATAAAAAGGTGACCCGATAAATCAAGACATGGAAACATAGAAGTCATGTCCGGCGAAATTTTGAGTCATTCAAACTATAGCTATTCCCGAGAATCTAATGGGGATACCGTCGATCGTTTTATTTTAATGGATCAGTAATGTTGCGGCTCCGGTCGAGTCGTGAGGCTCAATGTGGACATCGTACTTGGCGATCTCGGTTGGGATAAACCCGAAATTTACACCTCAACGTAAGTTCAACTGAAGAAATGAGTACAGTATAATCTTCGGGAAAGCGACATAGGAGGCATAAGCATAAAGTCATTCGACTAACAACGATAAATTTCCTTCATAGAAAGTTCTGTAAGTTGTCTCTTGGAACCAAACCTGCAGCGTACGGCTCTAGCGAAGACATAGGCTGTCGAGCTGTTGTCTTATGCAGCAGTATACTGTGGAATCCGATGTATTTCGAAAGTTGACTCAGACAACACTCGCAACAGAACAGAGTTTCCATCAAGTAACAAAATTAGAATGTATCTACGGGCGAGATATGTGTCACTGCAAACATCGAAGTTCCTAAGACGAAAACATTGACGACCGAGATTCGGATAGACGAGTTGACACCGGCGGAGATCGGTGACGGCAGCGTTGTGGCCACAAACATGCAATGAGGTACTAAATTACGAACGTCGTATTTATTTATTCATTTATTTATTTATTTATTTAGCTGTGTACACATACGCGACATTGGCATAAAATGAAATACAGAACAAAACAATTACAAGACTAAAAACTTTGCAAGAGAGAGATGAAAAAAGCCATCTCAAAATTGCATGTTATAAGCTTTCATCGGCTCATTAAAGAACTTTGCAGTAACATGCACAAAGGAATCATGAAGAAGGAAATCTTGTCAAAATGTTTCAGCTGAGCCTTAATATCAAAAATAGAATTACAGTAAGTATCTCATAAACCTTCTGCAGATACACTTTGACAAATCATAATACAATGAAATTCATCTCCAACATCTCTTTTGCATAAAGTACAAAGTCTAAGGTGTCTAATAACGACCGACTTCAACTGGGAAAATATGATTTGAAATTCTTGTTTTTGTTAATGCTATTCTATCAAAAGGATTTTGAACAAGAGACAGATACTTCTCATATTTAAAAACAGTTTTAATCTTACAATGAATATTTAGTTTCTCATTACTTTCTATGGCTTTCTTCCAGACACCAACAAACTTTATTTTCAAGGGATGTTTATAACTGTAGACAATTTACAATCCTTCACTCTCATTTAGTGTGAACAATTACAAAATGCAAAGACAGGTTTAAAAATCTAGTCTAAAAATGTAGATAGACCCTTCTCATGCAATTGATTTTCAAGTTCAAATTCAAATTCTACAGCAAGGAGACCATTGTTTTTAAGGCTTTCTTTAACGACTCCAATATTTAATCACATTAACGATAATACATAGCAAAAGTGGGACACGCCCAAATTCCCCTAAACAAGCATGGATGCATGCACTTTTATTGACACGAAGAATGAGTTTGCATGCCTCCATCTGAACAATCTGAAATTCACCGTTAGGTTTCAGAAAGTTATCACTGAAAGTAATCACTAAATCTTTTTGAACGATTGAATGATTAACACGTTCACGTGACTGAATCCATATGTCTAATTGGTGGAGATATCATTTGCGTATCAACATTTCAACTTGATGTGATTAATGAATAAAAGTATCTCCTGGGTGACGGGCTGCTTTGCTCATTAAATGAAAGTAATCCGCATATTTAGTAAAACACAAATCGCGACGAAATTCATGATATTTGTTACTATAATTTTGATCCCTCTACGTCAAAAGAAAGTCCATGAAAATATGCACCGATCCCCGTGCGCCGATCAAACGATTGTGTTGCATTGCTATACGCGTGCCTACACAATGCTAAAGTTGAAATTTTCCCAAATTCCACCTTGATACACACAGTTCCCCACACTATGCGCTTGGGTCACCCTCATATATCAGCATATGTGAACGTCTTTGCTTGCCATGTTTTGTGCGCGATTTCCGCGCTGCCAGTAACTTTTTCAGGGCAGAAAATGGCTCAAAATGCACAATTTGCGAAATAGCGGAGTGGAGAGAAAACACTGCAGTATTGTTGTATATCAAGCATTTTGCGCCGTGCGAACGCGGTACCTTTGAGTCTGCGCAGTAGTGAGTTTCAGCCCACTCGAGTGAAATTCCCTATGATCGCGTTCACCCCACTCACACATTCCCAAGGAAAACAGACTACAAATCATAATGTTCACACCCACTTACAAAATCTCAGATCACAGACTTTTTCCACGATTAGTCGTACAAGTCTTATAATATTCAACAATATCAGATGAAGTGTTCCATACCGCTATAGCATATTTATCCAATTCTTCCATGCGTTTATAGTCAGGGATCAATTTTTTCTTTTCTTCCCAGAAGGTATCTTCTATTTTCAGCTTCTGGACATCAGTCACGGGTTCAGTTTGGTCCGAGTCGGCAGCTGTGATCGGTTGAATATTTCGTGTCGTCTCTGTTGATTGCAAACAGTCCATTCTAAGGAAAGATTAAAATTACTCCTGTCATGAACAACGAAATTCTTCTGCAAAGAGAAGTTATGATACAAGTTATTTTGCTGTTCACAGAGGATTCGGTGACGTTTCAGATGGCAGAGCTACTGTCATCTAAACGCAAAACATAAAATGGTACGTTAATAATTAAATCCGTTCATTAAATATAATATTACAGCGTTGTCAATACCAGTGGAGTTTTAGACGTCATCCCCAGATTATTACTGATAGTGTTTCCAATTATCCAGTATTGTGGCTCAAGATGTTTTCTATGTCTACAAATTTCCTGGCATTAACATAACTATAAGATAAAAGCAATATTTACCCGTCTCCCTGCTTATAATGGACTCAAGTAACCATTTTACTCCACAATACATTCGGCTCACCTTGTACATTATGTAGTGCAAAGTTTGCTTTCGCGGCCCATTATTGACCTGGGGAGGGGTAGATTATTGCCTAAATACTACGATATACTCTTAAAGTTCATCAATTTTTCAAACATGTCAAATACAATCAAGATTTACGTTGTTGACGAAATTGGATTTCCGCATGTCAATTGTCATTTTATCTCTACCGCAACAACAAGTTTCGTGAACATGATTTTATAATTGTTGTAGGCACGAACAATATGGCTGCACAATGTAAATTGACTGTACACCTTTTGGCATAAGATACATTGACCTGTTCGGTTTTAGATAATAATCGACAGTTGTTTGGAGCAAACACACCTTTAGTCAAAAGCAGAACTATTTGTGAAAGGGGTTACACTCACAGCTGCATGCATATATTTATTGTAAAAGACATGAACTCGTCACTTGACTTATGGAGTTTGTCCCTAAAATGCATTGACGATTGTTGTCGCCATAAAAATTAAAATCGCTGGTATAAAGGCAGGCATGTCATCGGGGATAAACGGAATATTACTAAAATCTGTACCTTTGGTTGACTTGGAAAATAGGAAGTTGGAACAATATGAACGAAAATGACCACTCCTATGTCAGGCAACTGTGCTACCTCCTTGCTGAACTATCTAGCATTTCGGGGTGCAATCAATATATCTATTACACATCCATCCCGCTTATATCTGACCTGCGTTTGCCGTAATTGCAGACATTTCCTATTTTTCAGAGTTGCTCTTGGTTTCTTACCTTATATTTTGTTCGCTAAAAACAAACCTCGACAACCCGAAGGTCCGAAGGAAGTGTGTTCCGCCAAAGTATTTTACTTATCGGAGTGGGCTGCTGGGAGAATGACACCTGCACACATGCGAAGTGTTTGATTACTATAAATGACATTGTCAAGCATTAGGTCAAACCCGGAAATCGACTGTACCACGGTACAAACAAACCCAAAAGTAGTTTTATTTCAATATAGAAATAAAGGATGACGGCCTGACCATAAAACGGGACAAAAGTTATAGGACCGTGGGCGCAAAATAGGGGATTACTCATGACGCAGCTATTTGCATACAGTGGGCGGGAGTTTTTGAATTCTCATAACGTTGCTTTAACCGTATAATACATTTGAATAATCATGATGGGCATTTTCGTGACATATTCAAAGAGGGGTGAAATGGTCGTACAAGGAACATATTTTGAAACATGCGTTCTCCGACAAAAAAGGGAACATTCATTTCAATTTATTTCCGACCCAAGTTTAGAAGCTATATATTCACAGACATCATTTGCAAGATTCAATGACAATGAACGCCTCATGAAACATGGCCAAATTATGGGATTCTGGGACCAAACATGGCACGTCCGATCAGTAGCGTAGCTTTTACATTCTCATAAATTACGATAATCTGGCTTTTATAGGGGAAGTTCCTGTAAAACATTTTGCAAATCGGAAGATTTTTTGGAAAACAATGTCTGAACTTGGCCTACTATTGCTCAATTTTATTTTGTAATCCATTATGACCTTTGTACAAATCGCAATTTACGTTTTAGCTGTAAACTTACGACGTTTACAATCCTGTGATTTGTTAGTATTCATATTTACAGTCATGTAAACAAACCATTACTGTGTAATTGCCATGCCCTGTACGTGGCATTTTTAGTCGAGTTGAACACAAATACTCAGAAAGAAAAGAATTAGTGGGTATTTTCTTAACGTTAGCTACGATTAACGGTGACGTCGTATTACAATGCCTTGCCCTCTATGCATGCTGTGGAATTGCCTGTTATTTTGATCCCTATGTAGGATTAGGTTGCTTTTGTAAATATCAGCAATTAGACAATTCAATAAACAACGTAAAGAAAAAAATAAGGAAGTAGGTATTTTATGACTTCATCTACGAAACAGCACAAAGTGCACGATTTATTGCCGAGTAACATTCGTCACGCCATAATTGCTCTGTGGAGAAACACTGCTGATGATTCCTTTGGAAACCAAATGAGTGGACCATTTTATAGTGTCTTACTTCTGCTTTGATAAGGATTTTCAAAGTTACTAAAATACTCGGTTTTGTTGAGTTTGGAAGCCGCCTACCAAATTCATGAAAGAAGAGATTTACAGTTTTGAGAAAACAAGGGATTGGTCAGTGTCTTCGGTCGGGGATGATTCACTGGGGTCACCCTGTTTTGAACTTTGGTAATGGGGCACCATGTTTTTGAATAATACTCAACGGGGGGTCAGTGTGTTTTTGAATTACAACATGGGGTCACATTAACCTAAAATACATCATACCAGCCAATTTCATCATTCAGTTGCATTTTTCGGCGTGCACTTCAGCCGCTTAACTTTAATATGCCAGTATATATCACATATATCTGGATTTTTGCATATTGGAAGTTTGTTTTCCAAAGCATCGCAAAAATTGTATCAGTCCCAGTGTTTGACACGCCATTCGGGTGCATAACTTTAATATATATATTAGAGATATATTTCAGAGATATCTAGACGTATACAAACTGAAAGACTGTTTTGCAAAGTGTACTTATCATTATGAAATCTGCAGTTCATATGAAAAGCATGAAAATTTTCTGAGCCTTTTCTCTCTGCGAATTCAGTATAAGAAAGCAACATGCACGAATATTTCAAAATACATTGATACACTAACAGTGACATATAGAGAAGTAGACTGCTGGGATGTTGGAAAAGGGAAGTTTTTTTCGATATAAACGAAAATGACCACTCCTATGTCAGGCAACTGTGCTACCTCCTTGCTGAACTATTTAGCATTTCGGGGTGCAATCAATATATCTATTACACATCCATCCCGCTTATATCTGACCTGCGTTTGCCGTAATTGCAGACATTTCCTATTTTTCAGAGTTGTTTTTGGTTTCTTTCCTTATATCTTGTTCGCTAAAAACAAACCTTGACAACCCGAATGTCCGAATGCAGGGTGTTCCGCAAAAATCAGTTCCTTATTGGAGTGGGCTGCTGGGAGAATGAAACCTGCATACACTCGAAGTGTTTGATCACTATAAAGACAGGTGTTGCTCGTCAACAGAACACTCCTCTTTCGTTGCTATATAGTATACCAAAAAGGCGAAACATCGGTTGTGAAAAATCTTTTTGATTTTCAAGTCGATCTTTGCGCCTAAAAAAAGGATTTTAGGGCTATAGTAAAATATAAAGGTTACAATATAGATGAAGAGACGCACAGTAAGGTCACATTTGCAAGGATACGTACTCTGAGCGAATGAGCCGAGAAATAAAAGAGAGAGATTTTGCGAGACTTCCAGCCTGGTTTAAGGTAGAATGCGCCTCGGGGACAGGTATTTTGTTTCTCAAACTTTTGCAATTCTTTTTTGATATACCACTTTCATTGTCCCAGTTATTTTGAAAGTTTTATTTTCTCCGTTGTGTTACTCCCTATAACACAGGGATGGTGGTCATTTTGAATGTCAAATTTAGGTAAATCTTGACTTTTTTCTCCAGTAGCAAAATTTGCACGGTGACCCAAGATTTTTTATTCTTGGCTTTGAAAGAGAATCATTGAAGCATTCCTTGAGGAAAGTTGGAGCAAAAGTTTGAGTTTTTCACATTCGAGGCGCATGGCAAAGGGGTTTGTTAGCAGGTGAACCAGTGGGCCCTCCTGGATTACATGTGACCTTGTTTTTGTTTGTTATTATGCAAGAGGCAACATTCTTAAGCTTTCTAAGATATTTATGATTTTCAAAATCCTTTGTCGATCAGACTTAACACACCTCAGGTAGCGAACTTTGACATGCCTAACTAGTTTCGCATTGGGTTCCGCATTTTCAGCCCTTGACTCTGTACGTCTTGCGACTCTGCCAATCTGAAGCGAACCTTCAATAAATCTGGGTGAGAAAGGGTCTTATAAAGCAGAAAAGTGGTCTGTACGGTGATAATCCACGGTGTTGAAAACTGCATGAAAACGAACAAATTTAGATTTAAAACGTAAATTTGCACCACTGTTGTACAACGATTGACAAACTCGCCAATCTGTCGTGAATCTTCGCTCTGATCATTATAATTTACAAATGTATACTTATGTATACTTATGGTTTAAAAACGGTCGATACATCAATATATAGATTCAAAAAATAACCTGCTGAATTCTGTCAAAATCATTGACTTAGTTCCTTATATATCAAAGTGGTAGGGTGTAAGTTTATGTGGCTTGTTTATATGAATGGAAGCACTTAGTTGCTGATATCGCGTGTTGTTTGTCTCGGGTCAATTGCTGCATATGTTTGTGTCACTTGCTTTGAAATATCGACAACGTTTAAAATTACGTGAACTCTTGTCAGGGCGATAAATTCGCCCGTATGTGTTACTTGGCGGAGTGTGCCACCCTATATACGTACAATTCTCGATTTAATTGATACAAAAAAAAAATCAATATACATGATCTTATTGGTAAACGTGTACTTTGTGTACAAAGTTTTGAGATTATAGCAAAGTGACCTCCTTTATACGAGATAATGACATACGCCCGAGGTAGCATTTCCGAAGTTCATGTTTGTCATCAACAGTAGTTTCTGACGCAACGCGATGAAGGGCTCCTCTATTAATACCCCTTTCCCTAAAATCCGGGAGGCTGATTGATGTTAACGTGTGTATGTAGAACACCGAATTCAACTTGAAGTCCGAACTTAATTCACTTCTCAACGATTACAGTTCACACTGTACACAATGCATGGTGCTGGCAAGGCTTATACTCCGTATTTGAACATGGTTAAAATAGAATGTACCTCGGGGACAGATGTTCGGACTCTAAATTTTTTAAAAGTCTGTTCTGGTCTACTGCATGATGGGGGCCTCATTTTGAAGTTCTTGAAGTTAACTTTTGATAGAGGTAGTTTTGTAAAAATAAAAAACATTGAATTTTCCCCATAGAGTTAACATAGAGATGGCAGCCATTTTGGATTTTAAGAGATCGTTAAAGGTTGGGTAATTCAACTGTCTGGTACCACAATTTCCGCGATGAACCATAATGTTTGTTCTTGATTTGGTAAGAGTAGGGAAAGTTTGAGAAAAAGATTTTAATCTTCCAGTGTCAATGCGCATACTCCGAAGGAGAATTGTACAGAGCAAAGACAACGAAAATAATATCAAAAGTTATGACTATTTTACCTTTGATAATTGCAGCTTGCAAAAACTCTGTTTACCATGGCAGGATCCGAAATTAGCGGTAGTCCCGCGTCCACAGACAACCAACTTTCCCTAGGGCTACCAAAACCCATGGAATGGTAGCCCACACAGAAGTTTGTGCGTATCTTTTAATACAACTTACGTATCAACAAAGTTAACTCCAGACTTGGTATATAAATAATGTTGGTGAATGCGATATAGTAGAGAAATTGCGACTGCTTTTTTCTGACCGCGACGTAGTGAAGTTGTCGCTAGATTCAGGGAGAAACTCACTGCCGATAGCGTACACTGCAGGATAGCGGCATACGCAGAAGGTCTGCAAGATCAGATGCGAAGACGGCGTACTGATTGTACTGCGATCGTCTCACACCGAAGAATCACCAATGCATTATAACCTTCTGAAATGACTTTATTTCACGTAATCATGGACTTGAATAAAGTCTAAGCTGCATCTTCGTTTAGTGTGTAGCTTGCATCTTTGCCTTACCATATCCAAAACCTACTGGGAACCCATCACTCCCGCTCCGCTGGCACATTTAAATAGAGGTTGTAAAAGCATAGGTAACAGTTGTCATGTCCATGCACAGGGGTGGGAGAGGAGGGGCAGGGATGTCTTTAAAACTTTAAAATGTTTTAAAACATACACAATTATTCTACTGACTCTGCATACTAACCGGCGCTTTTAAGTATTTATGGTATTCTTGTGATAAAATGCCGACTTCTAAAATACTAGTCACTTAAGTTACAAGATCAAGATTTGTGGAACCAGAACCCGATTATATAATGTAATTGAACACGATAGGAACTAATTTCTCAAAAGCGTTAAATGTCATATAGCTGAATGTTGTAATATTACAAATTACTCATAAAAACATGTGTGTAACGTAAAAAGAAAAGCAGATGAGCTTACATTTGCAGGTTGCACGACCTAACTTATTATCCCAAATTAGTTCCAATATAATCGTGTTTAATTGTTTCATTCCAAAATTAATTAGGCGTTGACTAAATTGACGTAACCATATCGTCGTTAAAACTTGTTGTTTTAACTTAACTGTCCATTTGAGTACCAGTATCAATGTCAATGTCAGTAAACACCTTTTGTCCGTACTTAATGAAAAGTAAAGCTGTTGGTTGATGTCCAGTCTATTTCAATTGACCGACCGGTATCTGTATTGTATGTTAATTAACACATTGGCAATGATACTTGAGTCAATAAAAGAAACACCGGTATTGATGCTTGAGTTAATCAAAGAAAGACCCTCCAAGTTTTACCGTCTGCCATTGTTTGTATTCCCACCAACCTAGTTGAATGTTCATCATGGAATTAACAGAATTACACATACGCCGTGTAAGACTTTTACCAAAAAATTACAATCGTAACATGTATTTAAAGAAATCAGAAGCTATTTACTGCCAAAAGCGAACTTTTAACAGACAACAAAAGAAGCTAATATCGATTTTTCCAATTGTCAAAACTGTGTTCGACAGAAAACTTGCAACTCTGTTAAGCATGCAAAATCTTCATTTTAATCTGAGATGTATCGGCAACTTTGGGACTACGGTTTTGTCTTGCTCAATACCGGACGATCTTAGTGTATTGTAAGGGACTGATCAGTTATTTATTACTTTTTTAGCTACCGGTCTTTCATGTAGCATAATATAATATTTCAAATTCAATGGAGATGGCTTGATTGAAATTTTCAACCTAAAATTTTTGTCTCATGGAAATGGAAATATTGATTCTGGTCAGAACATTGTATTTACTTGCATGATCACGTCACACATCATGCATAAAGAAAGGGAACAGATTTGAAGAAGAAACATTATTATTTTTGCTTGAAAGGGTGAATGTAAATTGCCTGCACTCACTCATTACCAGCAACATACTGAGGTCAGTTTTTTTAATATATAAATGAAACACATTTTATTGACGCCTGAAAGTGTAAATTGCCTCTACAGACTCACTACTAGCCAGGTTGTATATGAAGTCCATTTTTGAAAGTGAATGTTTTTCAATAAGACTAAATTAATCACACTCTGTTGAAATTGCAACATGTATTTTAGGACACTTCATTGATTTCCAGGGACAAATGAATTTTGAGGTGTCACATGAAAGAACCAATTCATCAGCAGCTTGTTCTAAATTATAATACATGTAAGTTGGATGTCAATCACGTTGATTGTCGGTAACAATGTACTAAGTACACTCGAACATCAAGTTGTCTACACAAAATGACAGAATGTGACGAATAGTAAGTTAATTACTGAGTTTATTACTACGATAATTATAAAATAGTTGTATGCTTGACCTTGCATTTACATTGTGTTATATAAAATTACAAGACATGTGGGTACAACAGAACAACAATATATAATAATATACAAAGTACAATGTCATGGTCATAAATATATGGTGGCTTGGTGCAAAAACAGGCTGTACACTTTACAACTTTAAGGTGCACTATCTTCATAGACTTAACTATTCTAATCCCGTTCATATGGGTTTGGAAGTGGGGAAAGGTACAAAATATCCCTTGAAATGACACATACAATTTTTTTGCCAACGAGCACTGGTAAAACTGCTGTTTGCCTTTCTACGTGATCTACAGTAATCAGATGAAAACATGAAATGCGTATTTCGCCATCTGTAAATAATGGCCTACCTGTCGTTATTTTCCTGACAAGAATGAAAGCCATTTCTAAACACTCGCATCCCTGGTTGTCACAGGCACAGTCAGGTTTCAGTAGCACTAAATTTTCAATCCTGTAAAAATATCTGTCATGTCCCTGAAAATAGTGATTGATTCGTTTGGCAGCTCTAGTATACTTAGTTGATGTGAACATCACACCTGACAAAATGAAACGTTTAAAATACTTGACCTCCCTATGTGGTGAGTTAAGCTCTTGGCCAAGAAGTTCTTCAATACATAATCTGTCTACCACACTTAGCCTTTGATAGCACACAGCACCCAATGTTACCAGAGTATCTGAATATCTGTTAAAAGAATTCTTAAAATCTACAAATCCACATGTAAGTTTTTGAAATAGTGGTTTTACAACACTTGTCTCAGAAATGAGTCTGCTTGACCTTCTTGAAAGGTCTCGCCACTTACAGAAAGTGTCACAAATCTGACGAGGAACACATTGTGTACCGTTGAAAAGATTCATCTGTGCACCATTGTTCGATTCGAAGGGGAAAGAAGAAGTCGCCCAGAGTGGACCCCAGTTTCTGACTCTGTCTGTTAAATGCAATAAAATGTGTACATTGAAGGTCATGTTTTCTTTGCCATATAATTGCTCAAACTGAGTAACAAACTTCCTGATCGACCGACCCGCTTGATGAGCCGACTCCTGACTCCCATGTTTATCAAGCAAAGAATGTATGGCAACTAATAAAAACCATGATTCAAATAGACATCTCCTAGTACACCCTTCAGAATTAACAGTGAATAAAACAACAGGAAGGCTCTCCATTCTGAAGCCTTCCAATATTTCCTGCTGTCTAGCCCACGTGGAGTTCCAGTGATCTCATTCGGAGGTTTCTGTTATAATTACTGCCGTCCCTGCCCGTCATTCTTCTAGCACTGCCCGTCACGAAATTGGCCTTTTCAATACAGAAATAGGTCGATATCTTAATATTCCACAACATTTACTTGTGATATAAACTTATAAAATCATAGTCCAGGGCCCCCAAACCGCCGATCGATTTACGACCCGATAGTTATGCCGCTGACGCTGATATTCACCGGTGGTTGCCTGTGTGTGCGTACATGGACAGTCTGCATAGCCCTTGAATGTGGTCTCGATTTTGATCAAACTTACAATTGAGGAGTATATATCAAAACTGATAAATGATTTATGTTTTCACATGGATTCACAAAAAGTTTCACCGGTGTTCATTTTTGGCCCTGGAATTCCATCTACCCACCATTTGCAGAGTAGTAAGCTTATGGGGCAAGTAAACATGGATGCGCCGGTGCGATTCAACGATCAACCTGTATATCGGATCGAAAGTCAACAATTTTACGGCTCGGACTATGATTGTACAAGTTTATATAAAAAGTATAAGGCGCGGGGTATTATATATTGACTGATTACTGTAGCTATTATAGGCTACATTCAGGACGGGCAGCGACGGGCAGTAATTAGTAGGCAAAACAGGTGGTTTTCACCGTGGGCAGAACTTGGTGCCATGATACTGATCATTAATAGTAAGCCTGTCACCTTGAAGGTAATGCTGTAGGTGAAACAAGGACTTCAAACGCACGGTGGTACAAACAACACCACAAATGAAACGTACACATAGAAATACAGGCGTTCCTACGTTGTGCCCACCCGGGCCAAGCGATTAAAATGTGACTGATACTGCTGGATAGTGTTAATTGGGTCGGTAAACAGTCAATTAATAGTTTAATTGACTACCTGGGTGATTGGCAGGTCGTGTCCAACGACGCATATGCAAAGCAGGCCAAAAGACAAAAGCCCCAGAAGATATTGACAGCTGGCCAGGGGTCACCATGAATACGTAATGACGCTTCACTACGCAGAAACTGCGTAGTCAAGCCCTCCTTAACTGGTCAAATCCTCTTGGCATTTTCCCTCATGTTTTTTGAAAATGGCGGGAAATCTAAAATCATGTTAAAACGTTTAAATGTACATGCCACTATGAAAGTGCAATGCATTTTTTCAGTCTCTAATGGGTCTTATTCAAAGAAAACTCTTGGAAAACTCCAAATATTTTGAGATCGGTTTATTACATTTTTACAGCTATTCGGGTTTTAACTGTCCTTTCGCTTTACCAATGATACCTGTGAACGGATAGGGTATATTTAATAAGCATCTGAACAGATGCAACAATAGTTATGCAAATACACACCAGGTTGTGTGTATTAGCATAACTATAGTTTTAATATCTTATGCAAATTCGCACAGCCTGGTGTGAACGTGAGTGAGTAGACGATGCCATACCAATGAGAAGATGGTCACAGATTACAGGAATTTACGGAAAAATGATACTTCATACAGCGATTTAGGTGTTACAACCGTCTTTAGAACACATTCATTTACTCGCAGGGAACGATCTTGTTAAATGGAAAGTAACGCTATACGTTCGTGGTCTTTAACACATTAAACATAGTGCATAATTGTAACATTCTCTTGTACCTCCCTTCCATTCTCAAACCTTCAATGAAAGCAGTAGTAAGTACTTACCACTCATATAATCATCTTGATGTTGATAGTTCTTTAAGAATGTCACGTAGTTGTTGTATTGTAGTTTTTCTTTTTTTATCAGAACCAATGCTTGTTCGGTTGGTCTATAGATGACTGGAATCTCATATAGTACCTTGACAGCCATCAGCATCTTAGAGAGGGACGGGAGTTCTTTCTTCAGCTCAGGTATGTCATCCGTCTTGGTAACACACTATAAATCGTGCAAACAGGCCATCGTTGTTTGTGCTTGAGTCTTTTTCGCTGTGCAGCCATTCCATGAGTTTAAGAGGGTGGACCATACCAGTTAAAGATTGGAAGTGTCACTGAGCTTGTGGCTGTAATATAAAAGAATCGAAAAGCATGATTGCAATGCTATGATGAGTAATAAACCAACAACAGAATAATGTTTCAGTCGACAGGTGTCAAGCTGGAGATGAAAAGGGTGTCGGACGTTTCGACCAAAAGACGTTACAGTTTCAGTCGTTTGGGCGGTTTAACTCATAAACCCAAAATAATTCTGCCAAATTGAACGGGAGTTTTTCCCCTAAGTAACGATCACATTTACAAGTCCTATGTTGATATCTAGCGTTACTATGTACTATGTTGTGTGGTTTTGACAGAAATTTTGCAATAGTACTGTCGCCGGAGAGCCGAAAGAGTAAGATAATTTGCACTACTATGTACCAAACTATTGTTGATTTGAACATGCACCTGGACCGTTTATACTGTCTTGACATCCTCCTTTCATATGGCGATCTCGTAAAACTAAATACATAGATAGAAACCCCTCATTTCAAACCCAGGATACATATGCCGATTACTTTATGAAAAGTCATCATCATCAATGTATGCCGACAAAATTGGACTGTTTATGTTAAAGTTTTCTTAGAACAATATAGTTTTAAGTGATCCTCAAAATAAACATAACCTGATCACATGACACATATTCTGTGCACATCGGCCCAAGCTGCCACTATTAATTGTTCTACATGCACTTGTGGCAATAAATCACCTTGACTTTCTGTTCTATTAAATGTATCAATATAAATCTGCTTTTGATTCCACATTTGGGAACTCCAATAGGGTCATCACTACAAAAGACACCAACTGGTGATAGCTGAAGAGTTTGACCAAAAGATAACCAATAAATTATGGAACAAGCAGGCACATTAACCACCCATAGCAGTTGGCCAAGTTGTCTTGGCACACAGACTAAAGGTTGACAGCTGGAACAATGTACACACACACACACTCAATACAAATCCTTCAACTACAATGGTGGTACACAAACTCAGAATAATTTCTCCATTTCATCTTCCCAAAGAAGACATTCAACATCAAATAGCCTTTCATAATCTCTGCTTCCAACATCAATCCCCCAACACTCATTCTCCAAACCAACTGCATAGCCTACATCACATACCACTCCCAACCAGTTCAACAAACAACAGAACAAATGCAACACCATTTCTCGTCCCCTTAAAATTTAATATTGTCCATCTATTTGATTTCACCGACAGGAAATGAGTTTACATTGTAACCTAAAGCTTTACACCAGAAAACATGATTGAAAGTACTCTGTCTACATTTTTGGCATCTGTATGATTTTTTGTAATCATTATTGAAAGTACGTACTTAAAAACCCAGGGTTTGACAAATTCTCATCTTGACAGTTTTTAACTTTAATACCTTGAATGATATTGTTAGCTTGTATTTTACTTGATAATTTTTCTGACCTACCGGCAGTTCTAAAATGTTTGAAAAAATTAGGAAAATTGAATTGAAGAATTTTTAAATCACATTAAATTATATGTCAGTTTGATAATTTTTCTATAATGTATGCTATGATTTATAGGGTGTACAATATATAAGACATGTATATGCCAATAATTGATGGGGGGGTCAGAAGAGGGGCAAAGAAAGAAATGTTACTTACCTAAGATGAATTCATGCACACAATTGTGTTACTTCAGACAATAATAAACAATCTCTTGTATCTTGCTTCATCACATGCTTTCTGATGACAAAACAGAATATAATCAATTTCACAGAAAGACAAGTACAATTTCACATGTGTTTCAAAGCTGGAGTATCATCAAAAATACCGTCAATGACACTGTACCTTCTCTAATGTGTGGCCAGGTCAGGTAATTGGTTGTTTGCATGGAGTTGTTGGCAAATGGTTGATGATGTAGGGGCATGAGGTGGGATATGGGCCCAAAGAACCCAAAAGATGATTAAATATATCAATCAAAAAATTTCTAAGCTACAGTATAAACTGCCTAACGATAGTTCAATGTGGAAAAAAGTTAAATAATTCAGAAATAAGAATTAACAGTCCAAAATAGTGATGACGCACTTCCCTGCTGACCTGAGTGTATGTGAAATACACAACCTGGCATCTGTAAATTAAATGTATACCAAATGAGCATTTTAAGTCACTTTTAACTGTTTTTAATGGAATTTCCAAAGAGTCCTATGGAAATAATGAAAATTTTTTTTTACTATTGTAAATTTCTGAAATTTTTTTTTTCCAATTGAGATTAGCTGTGCAAATTTATTTTTCAGAGTAAATTTTCAGATTTATAATTTTTTTTTGGTTCGTCGCTGTCTGAAGATAAAGAGGGCAAAGATGTGGTGCCAAGCACCACAAGCGGCCACAGTCGGTCACGGGGGGGGGGAGGTCGGGAGAGGGGTGTCCCCCTGCTGCTGTTGGAGCTTTTGAAAAATAGAAATTAAAATG